>VXAX01005349.1:165113-180120 GCA_013399835.1 Leptocoma aspasia | reverse complement strand
TTTGAGCCCAGGATCACATTGTTGCCATATAATAAAAAGGGATGTTATGCAGTAAATTGGGCAGTTAAGAATTCTGTGCATACTCAAAATCGTGACATTTCAAGGACAATAAAGTTGGCTGGCTCGTGGCCATTGGCCATACGAACAGAAAACAAAAAAATGGATTGTCAGCTGGTTATTCATACCGCATTACAAAACAAGTCTCCCAACAGGCAAACACTCTTTATTGCTTGTGTTTTTGCTCCAGAAATATATTTTTTAATTAAAAAAAAAAAAAAAGAGTTCTCGCAGCATTCATCTTACAAATGTTAACCCCTTAAAAGACAATTCTGACATGCTTTGCCGCTGGCTTTTCCACTTTATAAATGTTCTACAGACAAGGAGAAAATCAGAAGGAAAAATTTATTTCTCACACAGCATAAGTGTCTGTTTCTTTATGGGGAGAAAAAAAAAAGAATCAAGGCATTTGAGACAGCTTTTCTGCTATTAATCATGTGGGAGGCAATTAATCATGTGGGATTAATCTGTTTTGATTTTTCGGGCGTCTGACTTGAAATCAACCCCGGAGAGTTGTTTTCCAGAGCAAACATACAGAATCTGTGAGCGTGGGCCAGGTGATGTGCCCAGACCTGCTGCCAGGGCTGAGGATGGTCCCAGTTCAGTGATGGGCTGTGGAGTGGGGCTGGTGGCAGGGATGTGCTGGCTCAGGGAAGGGGGCCTGCCGTGGGCAGGGCTTTGTTTTGGGTGTGGCTGTGTCACCGTGACCTGCAGGGCCCTACAGGCTCCCCGAGGGCTGTGCTGTCACTACAGTTCTTACACATTGTGCACCACCAGTGACTCCTGTCTCCTCCCTGGGCAGCGATGCTGCTCCTCCCGTGCTTTCTGCTGGCCCTGCTTCTCCAAGTTCAGCCAGGAGCTGGGAATGCTGAGGCACATCCTGCAGGTTTCTGACACACTGCTGTGTCCCTTTAATTGTCCCAGGGGGTTGTGCTGGAAGAGCTGCAGGTGGTTTGCAGCAAGATGATCAGGGCTACACCTTCTGCAGGTGGTGGGGGAGGTGGTTTGGGGTGAGATGCTGTGAGTATCTGCTTGGAACAGATCAGTGGGCTTTTTCTGAGCTTTTGTTTGGGCTGGAGAAAGTGCAGGATGTGTCTGCACATCCTGGGCAAGGGAGTGGGCCTTATGAAGGGGAAGTGATGGACATGTGGTATGTGCTGGTGCTGTGTTGTCCTGACTTCTTGCTAAGAGCTGCAATAGTATGCAAGGAAAGGAATGTCAAATCCTTGGTTAAGTCAAGTCCCCTTGGCTTGAGGGCAGGTCTTTGCTGTGGGAGGGAATGATGCCCCTGTTTGGTCACAGAGCTCCAATCCCTTCCTGCTGGTTTTTGGGAGAGAGACTGAGTCAGGCTGTTGTGGTGAGAGTTTTTCCCCTCTGTCATTTAAGTAAATCTGTCCTGACCGCAATTTAGGGGAAAGGCTTGGTCAAAAAAACTTCTATATGTGTTTTTTGGAAAATGCTTGTTGTTTGTAGAAATGGCACTGGACTAGATCTGAACTGATGCAAATAAATTTGTTGTCTGTCAAGCTACTGTATTTCTCTCATCCTCTGAGTTCTGGGTCAGCTCCCTGCTCTTCTATAGTAGCTTCCACTTTCTGTGCCACTGGTTTCCACACAGTGCCCTTGCTTGCTCCTTCTGCTTCTCCCTCTTCTTCCAACTTCTTGAGCATCTTTTTTGCAGTGTGATTTGCTCAACCTTTCTTTCATATTTTAATCCAATTTTGTCTCTCCCCTGGCTCTACCTATATCTGTTGTTTCCTGTATTTACTTTGTTTTGATTGCACATTCTGCGGGACAAAGCACAATGATGCCATTTTGTGGATAATTAAATCCTCCTGGTTGTGGTCCAGCCAGTGGGACAACTCATGCAGGAGGGTATAAACTGCCTGGATTTGCATGCAGAGCCTGTCATCTGCTGTGAATCATTTTGGGATGCTTTTGCATGAGCAAAGCTGTTTAAAAATAAATTGTATTGTATTAGACTAATGGAAGATAATAAATTCAGTTGGTCTTTTAGCTTAAAATTCATCAATGTCTGGAGCTGGAAGGGGGGAAGGAGCTGGAGGACATCGAGCCATCCGGCAATTAATGGCCAGGAGCTCGGCTCTTGCCAGACTGCCACGATGCCCAGCAGTGTCACACTGCTCTGGCAGCTTGAGGATAGCACAAGCACTAAACCCCTCTTAAAAATGCAAAAATTACAAAAAAAAAAAAAATCCTTCCTTCTTTTAAACATCAATTAAAAAGATATCCTTTAATCAAAGTCTGCTTCAAGTGGCACTGCACAAAGGGCTTATTCCAAGATCAAAAACCTTTGAATTATTGAAGCCTTTCAACCCTGATGGCATTTGATGTCCCCATGCTACAGCAGGGAGAGCCCTTTTTTTGGGGGGTGCAAGATCAGAACATGTCAGCTCTGCTCTGATTTTGGCCAGCAGTGTGGGAGAGGGGTTGCAGACTCAAGCCCGAGGCTTGTGCAGGTCATCACTGGGCAATTTTGGGGAGAATAGCACACATGACCTGTCTCTGCTACCTCACTGGTGTGTGACAGGGCTCCTGGGACAGTGTCCCTTGCAGGGGGTTGCCCTGTAGCCCCATCCTGGCCGTGGGGGTACTGCAGGGAATGAATTTGCAGTGGGGACAATTCACATCCCCACAAAGTGAGCCGGCTGGAAAGTCGGTTTTGTGGTTCTTCCTGTGCATCACCAGCTGCTCTGAGCGCTGGTGCAGTGCTCCTCCTGTGTCCGTGTGTCCCAGCAGATGCTCTCCTCGGTTTCCTGCTCCTGCCCTGCTGCAGACAGCAGCACCAGGTGGCTCTGTCACTGCTCCAGGACAGCGTCCCTGTGGTGTGACAGCTCCCTGATGCCAAGCCCTGGCTCTGGCAGAGGGACCTCTCTCCCACTAAGATCCAGCTGCTTTTCCCCTTGTGTGGATGATGCTTTCTCATCCCAGTGCTGTTGGAAATTTGGGGTGGTTCTGGTGACACTGCAGAACGAGGCCTGATTGAAGCCTGATGTAGGGGGAAACTCTCACCTCCTACAAGAACATGGAGGGAAAGCAGCTTGTTAATAGAGCAAATAACTCACAGTGAATAATTCCTTCAACAAGCACAACTCCTATTTCTGAATATCTGCAAAGGGGCTGTGCTCTTCCTGTAACTGTTGGTACTCAGAATTAATTGAGTTTGCTCTTTTTTCCCTTTTTGGTTTGGGGTGTGTGAGTGTGCTCTGTCTGTGCTCGGGCTGTGCTGGCCAACTACAATGGCTCACACCAATTGCCACTCTGGTACCCTGCCAGAGTACCCCGGCACTCTCCCTCTGCACAGCCAGGACAAAGGTCCTAGAAATGCCCTAATTCCCTGAAAATATGGCAAAAGCAAAGACTGGTGTGGACAGGGCTACTATTCACCTAGCAAAAAAGGCTCTTTAGGCAAAGCTTGTGTACTGATGGAAGGTGAAGACAAAAGCTCTCTAGGCAGGGCTGCTCATGTTTAAACTCACCTGAGTGTTTGAGAAAATGCCCTGCATGCATTTTTTCTAGTAATTTTATTTTCTTATGTTTGACCAAATACAACAGTTAGTTTTCTTTCACGTTTCCAGTGGCACTCTGCCGAGGAAGCCAAGAGTATAATTTATGGAAGGAAAAGGTGCAGCAAATAGATGCTTTGGCCTCTATAAAATACTCCTGTCACTTAAGGAGCCACTTGATGAATGGAACCTTTAGTTGATGTCATCTGCTGGCTTTGTGAGCGACTTCTCCTAAAGTCTTGCTTTGAGGAAAATCATATTTTAAAAAGTGTGTGTATGATCTGGACTCTGCTGTTACAAGTGGTGAGGCTCAAGGCCATGGAAACTCAACTTATGGCTGATAACAGGACCAAGCAGCACTGTGGTAACTTTCCTCCTTCACCTCCCCACAAACACTGCATTTACAGCAGGAGATAAAGGCTGTGAGAAAGTTGCAGGAAAAACACACCATGCTTTGAACCTTTGTTGTCTTTCCTTGCACACAGACCACTGGCAGGGCTGATCTGGCCAAAGTTAACCCTGCCCACCCATGTCCCAAGTCAGGGTCCCAAGGGGGTAACCTGGCAGGGGCTTTTTCAGCAGCAAGGTGTGATGGGCAGCACCTGCTTGGGTGTGTGGTTATGGCTGCCTACCCCACGAAAATAAAATAAGCTCAGGTTTTTTCCCCATTAACAAAAGCTCAAACCAGTACCCCTTCCCCATGGCTGGAGAAGATCTGACACAGGAGGAGGCTCCAGGGCTGCCTGCCTGCCTGCTGCAGATGTGAGAGGTGGAATTTGGGATTAAGGGTCTGGTCCTACAGCATTCTGCTTCAAGCCCAGCTCCTCTGGTCTGAGTTCTGCAGGGATTTCTTGCAGAGTCACTCCTGGTGACTGCTCTGTGCAGACCACCTCCAGCAGAGGGGCTGCCCCTCCCCAGTGCCACAGGAGCATTCCCAGTGTGTGTGTGGGGCACAGGGGCCACACCTGGGGCTGTGCAGCAGGTAAACCTGTACCTGGAGTGGGATCGCTGCCCTGGTAAATTACACTGCTCAGGAGTTCACTAGATCAACTTTCTAGTCAGCCCAGGTCTTCTTTTTTTTTATTATCCAATTAACTGCACATGTTAATAAGAAATTTTCTTTTTATATAAAACCGAGCAAATTTTTTTTCTCTGCCTGGAGTAACATAAATAGACCTTTTCATATACAGCTTCAGTGTCCTGGGACTGATTTGTGGATATATATTGCTGCTTAGAAAGGCTGTAATTTACAAGTGATTGTTTGGAGGACTTCAAATTACCACCACTCATATATATGGATATATAAACAAAAGTTGAAGCTTCTTGGGACATTCTACATAAACAATTTTCTTGGGAAGAAAAAGGATTCTCAATAAAAATAATAATAATAATAAAGCCCAGGGGTTTTTTTATATCTATGCCACTACATAAAGTAGGGGTAGATTACTTCAGTCCTTCATTTATATTTCAGCATTTCTGGACCATTTCCTCTAACTTTTTTTTTCTTCCATCATATATAAATAAAATCCTCCTATATTCCATTCCTGATGGGTTTGGGGTGTGGAGGTAGCAGAAACCTTGCTGCCCAGCCCTGCCTGCCTGTCCTGTCTCTGAGAACAATGGGGATGGGAAGGATTAGCTCCAGCTACCTTAATGAAATATCACTTCAGCTCCTAAGTCTCTCTCACAGAAAAGTAGATGCATGCACAAAGAGAAATACTTTTGGAAGCTGCTCGTGTTTTTTATGGCCCTGCTGCTGGGAGCTGCTGACAATGTCTGCTCTCAGCAGTCAGGCTGTTAAAGCCAGATACCCTAAAGTACCTATTTTACTTTGGAAGATATTTCTATAAGGTTTTTTGGCTTTCCTGGTCCAAGACAGAAAAAAACCCCAACCAAAAAGCAGGGTCAGCAGAAGCAGCCAAGGACAGAGCTCCTCCTTGCAAGAGGAGCCCTGCAGCAGCACCACTGAGCACCCAGGGCTGTGCATCTGCCCACAGCATTTGTCCAGCCTCCAGTTTCTGTGCTTTGGGGGCAGCTGTGAGGAGGTGTCATATTGTAAGGTAAAGGGGCCTTTCAAGCCATTAATTTGTCAAGTTGCTGTTTATTTTATTTTTTTTTAGCTCCTGTGAACTTTGAGGCATTTCCAACACATGTTCCATAGTTTTGTGATTTTTTTTCAAAGTTATAAACAGGCTGATGCAAGTTTAGATGACTTTATGTGACATGACAGTAGATCATTTAGTGGTAGTTAATGCTCTTTGCCCATCAGAAACCAAGTAGTTTTTAGTCTCTTTATTAAGCAAGCAGCACAATCTGCCTTCAGCTGCCAGCATGCATTTCCAGCGGAATGTAAGGGTTTAAAACTGAGCACAACTTGAGTAGAGGAAAAGGGATCTCGATGCAACGAGAACATGCTTTTAATTGAGATTAGTTGGTCCATATTCCATTAGCAAATCCCATCCCACGGACACTGTTCCTGCAGAGGCAGGCAGGATTTATCAGCCCCGAGCTCCCTTGTGCTGCTGCTCTCCCTGGGAGCCGCGGGGAGCGGGGCGGGACAGGCTGCTGTATATCACCCATCTCCTGCTCACCAAATGATGATTCAGAGCCACACTGAGATCTATAAAAGTCACTGGTTTATTGCTGTCTTGTATTTCTGTATTAACCACCTCATTATCATCCCAAATGGAGTATAAATCTGAGGGTATCCAGTTGCTCCAGCCCGTGTGCTTGTGCTCCCCCGCCTCCTGCCATATAAATCTTGGCTCCGGGTGACAGGAGGGACCCCAGAGCAGGCAGGGTTTCCAAAGGACCAGCTTGCTGTCCTTGGGGCAGGGCAGTGCTCTCCTGACCGTGTGTCTCTGCTGCTGTCGGGGAGCAGTGGCACTGATGCTTCCCGGGAACGCTGCGGACACCAAGCTGTGCCTGCTGCCAGGTCCCACACCGACATTTAGGAGATGTGCTGGTCCCTCAGAGAGAGTTTCTGAAAAAAACAAAACAAAACAAAACTAAACAACCCACTGAATTCTCTATCTTTTTATTTAAAATCACTTCTATTATTAGAAAAAGTATAAATATATTAATTTAATTATGATCTTACAAATTACATGCCAGTTATCAAGATTTTTCCACAAGTTTATTCATGTTTCTAAGAAGTATGTACAAAAAGACATGGGACAGAAAGAAATTTGGGGTCTGGGGCTTTTTTTGTGTAGGGTGCTGGCTTTGTTGTATTGGGTGGCCAATATGAAGCCAGCTGCCAGGTGGCTGGGAACCATCTGGGGAGAGCCCCACACACCCTGACCTCAGCCACATGCCACCTGCTTTGGGCACTTGGTGTCTTGGACTTGTGTTAGAAAAAGCCCCAAAAAACCAATGAGGCAGGACCAGGCTGGGTCAGATCATGCTAGGAATGGGATGGATCTTGGTGTGCATGGGGGATTCCTGCTCTGGAAAGCCCTGAGGGTTGCCACTGAAACCCATCCAACGCACTGAAATGAGATTTGATGCCACCCCTGTAGCTCACCATGTGTCAGAGTCAGAAATAATTGCAGGATTAGGCACATGATCTTTTGATCAGGATTTCTCGTCCCTGAGAACACGTGCCATTAGCAGGAGACAACTTTTCCTGTAGTTGAAGGCTAACCATGTGTGCTTCTAACTGTTGATGAAGAATGCTGCTCTTAGCAATGAAGTGTAACTTTCCTAAAATAAGCTGGGGGGAAAAAAAGGCAAACTTTAGACCAAGATGTCCCAAAGGCAGCAGCTCTGTCCCCTTCAGCAGGGACACATGTTGTTTTCCTCTGAGAGTTTTTCTTTTTTGTTTGTCTCATTCATTTGGTGAGAGGAGACCAAATGAACCATAGGGAAGGCAAAATAATTTAAAAATTATAATTATTTTCTGTTTCTGCATAATGCAAAGCACTTTTGGAGCAGGTGCCTCTTAAAACCTGTTCATCACTACCAGCTATTTTTGCCACTAGTTCCTGTACAAAGCAAAGTGATGAGTTTCCCAGAATTTGATAAATTACTCCCCTCCCTTGCAAATTATTCTCCTTCAATCTTCCACCACCTCTGGTCTTGACACATGGGCTGGAGAGGGTGGCAAGCTTTTAAACCTCATTTAATGTTCATACCCAAGAGTTGCAGAGTTTTCCGGGTTTCTCAGAGGTCGTGCTTATTACTTAGAATATACAGGTCATGTATATTCTAAAGCAAAGCTTTGGAGGAGGAGAAAATATCAGGGACAGATACATTAGGGACACAATGAAGAGCCTGTTTGATGCTATGTTCAGTGCTGAGGCTGCCATGGGTACGTGTGGCTTTTCTTCTTCTCTTCCTACTCCTTGTCCATGGGCTGCTGAACTCCCCTCATTGCCTCCCCTCTGGCACCAGGTTCCTCTCCCTTTGCTCCTTGTCCTCAGCTGCTGAAATATCACGTAGTTGCACAAGGTGGTTTGTTCTGTGCCTCTTATTTCCCTCTTTTGGGTCTCTTCTCCCCACAGAAAGAACCAGTTCCCATTTGGCAGGTGCTGGGCTGTTGGCTCCAGGCAGGTTTTCTCTCATTAACCTCTGAAGATACATTGGTAAAATGTCAGTGTCATACTCCATCATGCAATGAGAACTATTAAGTGCACATTGTTATTCCTGGATTCAGACCTACAGCGCCTCTGCCTCCCTGGGAGCCTCATGTAAAGATCAAATACAGTGTTATGGATGATGGTTAGAGTGAGCAATCTTCCTTCCCCTCCTGCTCCTTTTTTCTTAAATTTACTTCCCCCCAATCTAGTTGATCTTTCCCACATTGCACCAAGCAAAAGCAACTGGGGCTGGCAGCACAGTCTTTTGTGGTGGTTTTGGGGTGTGATGGGAGAAGCAGCTGCCAGCTGATGAGGGAGGACAAGATAATCCTGGTTTTGAGACTCCTACATGCAAAACTTCTGCGTTGTCCTTCTGCAGAACACAACATTTAATTGGGAATTTTTTTCTACAGAAAACTGTGTCCTCTGCACCACTGCACTGCCTTTAAAACTCTGACAAAACATTCATCTCAGGAAGCATACAGGCTCTCCACTGAGGAATCTAAGTTAGCAGCAAACAGGAGCGTGAGCTCAAGCCCTTCCTTGTGTGCACGCTCCTCATGCACACAGGTGTTAAGAGGCAGGTTCCCTAGAAAAATGCAGAGTATTGCAGCCTCACTGGTGATGGAATCAGCTGGCTGCTGGCCCCTGATCAAAACGTGGAGGCACTGGTTTGCTCAGTGGGAGGGAGAAATTCATGCTCATGGGTACAGTCTTCTCTTTGAAGCCCTGGTCCAGTTGCTATAATATAATTTTGGGCTCCTGAGGCAAGTCAGCACCAGGAGAAGGTGAGAAGAAAGGAATTTAATCAGAAAGAAAGGCATTTCCCCAAACCTTCATTCATTTTTTGGGTGTGCATTTGCTGGAGTGTCCCCACAGGCACACTCAGCATGGCTCTGGTCACTGCAGACTCCTCCAGGCAAAGACAATTTACCCTGACTTTGGAGCTGCCACCAATGAAAGGCACTTAACAAATGCTTCTGAAAGAAGAAAACCTCTGTACTCCTCTCCTCGTCATTCACTTTCAAATTGATAAGTTAAATACTGTACTCCAGCATAAACATTTCTCAGGGACAAAGTATAAACATTTCTAGTGGAGTGCACTTAATATGATTTTGTTTGCCAAGTGGCGCTGCCTCCTCCCAAGCTAAGTCTGTGAGAGGGTTTTATTTAAATGGAGATATAAATTAATTGCACTCAGCACAGCCTCTCATCCCAGCTCTCTCCTGCATCCATACCCTTGGACTCTGTGAAGGGAAGGGCAGGTGGGAGCTGTGGCAGCTGAAATACTGGCAGGACACCACTGTAGCCCTTCCCCTGCCTGCTGCCTTCCTGCTCTCCCTTGACTATTTTTTTCCATTGCAAGACATATGACTGGATTTGCTTTAATTAGATGGATGCAGATGCAATTCCATGAAAGATCTCCTTCCCAAGGCAGGGGTTAATACAATGTTTTGTGACCTAGCTCTACAGTGATAGTGACATGGACTCTCAGACAGTTGGATTAGATTAATATATGTCAGATATTTTAAGGTTTCATTCAGGAGAAAGCCTAATTTTAGACTTTGATTGAATGACCGTCATGGTAATAGCATGGATAATTTCCTTTCAAAATTGGTAAAATTTAAGTTTCGATGGTGTCTTAAACTGGGCCTAGTTATTAACAAACCTGGGCTTTCTGGCATCTGTCTGTCCCTTCTCTACCTGAATTCCTGTTTAGTTACAAATTATACAGAGACTGGTCGAACCTGACTTTCCTCCAATCTCTATTCACGTGTTTTGTTCGTTCCTGAAATACTTTGGAGCAAGGTAAGGAAAAGTGCCACCCTTGTGAATGGAAATCAGTTTTTCCATCTAGACCAAAACTTTCATGTTTTGCAAAGAAAACCACAGTGGGTACCAGAGTCAGGTGTTTTGAGTGCTATGGAGCCTCCCTGCCTCTGTCACCTTCAGAGGAAGGTGGGCAGTCACAAACTCACAGAATAAGGGACTTCAAGGATCATCTGGTCCAACCTTTCTTGGCAAAATCATGACCTGGAGAAAAAGGCCCAGCTGAACCTTAGAAGTGTCTGAGGTCGCAGAATCTACCATTTCCCTGTGGAGATTATTCCAAAGGCTGATTGTGCTCATTGTGAAAAAATTTCCTCTTGTGTCTAACTGGAATATCCCCAGGAGTAACTTGTAGCCATTACCCCTTGTCTTTTCCATGTGAAAAAGGGAGTTTTGATCTTTTCAGTCAGGAGCTTATGAACAGTTTTGGGGGTTGTTTCCTCTTCTGTCAGATGCCAGAACAGCTACATGGAGAATTTTGCCTGAGAGGTTCCTTCCACAGCAGTCTGAGCTGCTCATTACGAAAGCCAAGGGGAAGCTCAGGGCAGGGGATGAAGGCTGGGGATGGAAACTTCAGCTCAAGTGCTAGGAAGTCCCATGGATCCCAACCTGCTTGAGGCATCTCCAAAGCTCTGCCCAGCTCCTCCCTACCAGGAGTTGCAATCTGTCAAGTCTGCAGAAACAAACTTGTTCTCATAAAACAGCAGTAGTTTTATGGTACAAGAGGAGAAATGTACAGCCAGCATCTTGCTGCTCATCAGAAAAACAGCAGCTACCTTTTGTACAGCTCTTGGGTTTTTTTTTTTTTGCTTTTTTTTTTTTACCTTTAAGATTAAAAACCTCCCAAAGAAGGCTTACAAGGTTTATGGCAGAGGTATACAAGAAGCGAATTAAAATTCCATAAATATATTTGCTGGCTAAAATTTATATGTCCTGTATTCCTCGGGTATCTAATTAGATCCAAGAAGAAAATAGCCCTGCAAAGGATAGGCATTTTGTTCAAATAATTTTTAAAAATTGAGCTAAATAATGGCCATTTTATACTGCACACAATACAATTGTTCTTCTTGTATTGGGGAGCAGTTATAAATTATCTGGTGTCCCATTCAGCCTCGTTGCCAGGCCAAGTACCAAACAATTGTGAATATAGTTACTGGGCATGTAAATTCACGGTTTTCTGACAACTACACCGTTACTGCTGCTGCTAACTAACATTCTGCATAAAAAATGCAATCCCTGGGAAAGAAGGAGCATTTATCTAAGTGCTGACATTGAAACATTCTGAATAACTCCTTGAATCATTTGTACTATTATGGGGAGAAAATGTAATTATTGTAATCAGCCTTGAGTCTGAGGCCATGTTGTTTTAAAAAAACAAAAAAGAAGGGAGAGGGGAGGGGGAAACCAGATCTGAACAACGAAAATGAACCTTGATAATGGAGCAGCCTTGAATTCCACTTCATTTATCACACTAATGGATGTCAAGATGACCTCAATCAAACATTTTGTTTTCCAGTTTTAAGCAATGGAAAATGTTTTTTTTCCCTTTGGGAACAAAAAAAAAAAAAAAAAAAGAGGAAAGTTATTTAAATTGTTCCTAGTAATTACATTAGAGTAGAAGGTCAAAGTCAATATGAAATAGTATCAACCAACCTTTTGATGAGTCTTGTCCAGGCTCTTTGCTGGCACAGTTCACACATCTCCATAAGCCTAGTGCATGCTTTATGTTTCTCTTTCCCTATTCCTTGTGTTTTTATGCTTAACTAGAAATCCCATCTTGTGGTGTTTTATTTGGAGCCCCAGTAGTATTTCACCTAACATTTTTAAGTAAATGATCATGTGGTTTACACACCACCTCCCTGACGAGCACACTTCAGGATCGGGTATAGCTGTAAAAAATGCAGAGAAATCTGAATAAAAAGAAGTTTGTGTCAACAGCACTTCATGAAAATATCTTGATTCAGTTAGGCCAGAGGAAAGCCTGGTGTGAGGTTCAACAGGGTCCTAACCTGGGGAGGAATCACCCCAAGTACCATCACAGGTTGGGGGTGACCTGCTGGAGAGCAGCTCTGCAGAGAAGGACCTGGGAGTCTTGGTGGGTGATGAGCTGAGCATGAGCCAGCAGTGTGTCCTTGTGGCCAGGAGGGCCAATGGGATCCTGGGAAGAGTGTGGCCAGCAGGTTGAGGGAGCTGACCCTGCCCCTCTAGTCAGCCCCACTGAGGCCACTGGAGTGCCGTGTCCTGTTGTGGGCTCCTCTGTACAAGAGAGACAAGGAGCCACTGGAGAGGGCCCAGCAGAGGCCACAAAGGTGATGAGGGGTCTGGAACATCTTTTGAGCAAGGAGACTGTGGGACTGTTTAGTTTGGAGGAGAGAAGGCTGGGAGGGGATCTCCTAAGTGCATAAAATATCTCAAAGGCGGGCTAAGAGGATGGTGCCAGACACTTTTCAGTGGTGCCCAGGGACAGGATGAGGAGCAATGGCCATAAACTGAAACACAGGAAGTTCCATCTCAACATGAGGAAAAGCTTGGTTACACTGAGGGTGTCAGAGCAGTGGGACAGCTGCCCAGGGAGATCATGGAGTCTCCCTCTCTGGAGACATTCGAACCCACCTGAATGTGTTCCTGTGTCACTGCCCCTGTGACACTGCCTTGGCTGGGGGGCTGGACTGAATGATCTCCAAGGGTCTCTTCCAACCCTAATAATTCCCTGATTCTGTGATTTGATATTTCAGTTCAGCTATCTCAGCAATGGACAAAAGCATCGCAATATCTGCACTTCTCCTCATTGTGGAATTCCCGTAAAAGGTTCTGTGCCAGGACTGAGAGACAAACAGGACTTTTGGTTTTTTCGGTCTTCAGGTTACAGTTTGTTTCTTCTCTTATCAAAAGTTCAGTATGCCATCTACACACCAGACTTAGTGTACAGAGAGAAAGGCACCAAAAGTCACAAGACACACAGGTTCAAGATCTTTTAAAGCTATTTTGTCCAATTAACTCTTAGAATGTATTTTATTTCTACCCTTCTACCAATAACTAATTATTTGTCTGTTCAGGCAACACCTACATGTGGCTCTTTCTAGGCAATCACTCTGTGCTACCAACACTGCAGAAAATGGAGCAGATGAAGAACAAGGAGATCACACAACACCCAAAATCCTCCATCTTGTCTTCTATCTACCTCCATACTAAAACCCCAAAACTCTAAGTTCCTCACCCTGTGATAAACTAAGCTACTATCTATTTCACACACTCGTAGATTCCAATTCATCCCAAAGTCTTGGAAGCTTTCTCCATGGATGATGGTTAAAAGCAGTGTCCTGAGGATCAGGACTTCTCAGGACAGGCAGAGAAACATTCCCTGTGCCCTGGATTCCAACACCCCATGACTGGGCAAACTGTTGGCTGGATCCAAATTTAGGCAGGGCCCAGAGCTGCCTCTGCTGGCTTGTTGTCTTCTGGGTCATACAACTTAGTTCTGGACATTGGGTGAAAGGGTCAATCCCCCCCCAGAAACAACAAGCTGGGTGTTATGCTGCTGTGCAAGTATAGTCCATGATCTGCAGTGGTGTCACCTGCAGCAGCCAAGATACTGGGTGTATTTTAACTCATCTAACCTGGCAGACCAGCATTTCTGTGGAGACAAAAAGTGTCTTGAGTTACCAAGGACCTGTTTCACAGGTTTCCAAACATCACTGAGAGCAGTGGAAACATGAATTGCTTAAAAGCTACAAATCAATTATTTCATTGAACACTGACAGTTTTATTTAAAAGAAAGAAAAACAACAGAAACATCATCAGTCTGAGAAAGAAACCAAGGAGGAACTATCTATGAGCTTTTACCATCCTTGCATCCCCCTGTAGCAGGCATAAACTTGTCTCTCTTGTATTGTCTTCTGTCCGTGGGGCACGAGGCAAATGTAGTTTCATTTCTGTAAGTGCCTAAGGGTCTTTCACATGTCCCTTTCAGGGTGTCACTTTTTGTAGTTTTTAACCATAAAATATAGTTGTCTTGGTGATCTTACAAGATGGTCATAGAAGGAAGATACATGCCCTAAAAGAAGACACTGTTAGAAGACCCAGGTCTAGGTTTTGAACCACATTTGCTACAGCAGGTTATGCAAATCCTGTGTTTGGAGATCAGAAGTAACCCTAAGTCCAGGTGTATGGACTTAAGAGATCCGTACACCCTCTTGCACCATACAAATGATGAGTTCACTATTCTCTAATGCAAGATTATTCTTGTCTTTTCTACTCTTAACAGGATAATGCTGTTCTCTGTTGACATTTTGTACTACAGCTTGTAAACTTTCTTGTTACAGCTTGTAACATTACAAGAATATCTGGATTTTTAATTATGAAACTTCAAAAAGTGCTTATGTTAGTGTCTTTGAACAGCAAAAATACCATGGGTTTATTTAAAAGACATCTTTCTCCTTTAGAAAAAGATATGATGCAGTAAATGATTTGTAAGAAATTTGCAACAAACCCCCCAACCCCGACAAACAGCATCACGTGACAGATGACTGTGAGCACCTGCTCACTTCCTAAGGAAGCTCTTGGAGCAGCCAAATAAACTTCTTTGAAACAGTCAGAAATCATCCATATGGTAATACATCACCTGTCCTCTCCTCACCAATAATTCAGCGTTTAGGAAAACACTTTGCAAAAAATGTGGAACCATGTAGTCCATGGAAGGGGCCCTCCTGTAGGAAGGGCAGAGCCAGGCTGGCACAAGTCCCCTGCCCTCCCCAGCTGGCACAAAGTATCTGCATGGCAGAAAAAAGCAGGAGCAAACAGGTAAGAGCAGAGGAAAGATGCTTAATGCCTAAAAGGATGTGTATGAAAGGTAGGGTATAGACCTCAGTGTCTTCCTTGGGAATAACAGTGCACTGTCTAGTAACCTCAGGCTAAAAGACAGACCAGTGAATCATATCAGGGAAAAAAAAAGAAGTGTGGACATTTTTAAGTTAAGCTTTTAAGAATAAATAAATCTGTAGAATGTAACATAAA
>VXAX01005349.1:119897-165071 GCA_013399835.1 Leptocoma aspasia | reverse complement strand
CCCTCCCTCCCCCACCCCCAAACACTCGCTAAAGCGATTGGAAACATTTGGGTCTCAAAAAAAGGGGAAAGCTATAAGTGCTTTTTCTTTCTTTTTTTTGCCAAATCATGCAGAAGATGCTGGCAGCTGCAAAGATTCAATTATACACAATGCAAAAAATAATTTAAAAAAATAATGGCACTTGAAAAAAAAATCGCCTCTCCAGAAATTGCGTGGAACAATAAATCTGTTAATTAGCTAATTAATATTCAATTGGGGTCAGTGGGCTTAATAGAACCTTTTTCTGAGACCCAAGAAATTTTCCAATCACAATGTTAAGCCTGCCCACTTTCATTATCATCTAAGCACAGGCAGCCCTTATCAGGCCGCCAGACGCCCGGGAACAATGCGGCACCATTATCATCCCGGCGCAGCGGGTGCGGGTACCACCGTCGGATGTTGCAGGCTGTGAAGTAAAAATGCTTGAGCATTTAGGGTAATTGATATATGGGTTCTGCTGTATTGTTTAGGGCTGTTTGTTTGCTCTAGTGGTATTTAAGGCAGCGGAGCATCAGAAGATTGATTTTCATTGGTTGCCATTTTTTTTTTTTTTTCCAGCGGAATCGATGACAAGTTGTCAGTGTGGGACCCTGACCAATAGCATCTGGCAAGTGCCCCCCATGGCACGGGGGCTGCTGCTGGCCAGGCACACATGGAAGTGCTGGGGCAGTGTGCTCCCTGTGCCTTCTGCCAAATCTTGTCCGGCAGAGACGCTGTGGGAACGCTCCCCTTGGCGGGGCGGACATTAAAACCCACATTGCTATAAAAAAGGACACATTTAAGCCTGCCTCGCTATAAAAAATGACAAAATGCAAGATCTATGTTATGAGTGGTGGGGACTGCTTTTATTTATTTTTCCAAGGGACTGCAGTTTTGTGCTGTAAGGCCTGCTGTCCTTTCCCTCTCTTAATATCAAAATATGGAAGTGGGTCTGGTGGCTTTGGGTCTCCCCACTGCCCCCCAGGTTATGAGAGTGCTGTAGATTACAGCTTTTGGAGTTCAGTGGACTCCAATACGGTTCTTTATGGTATTCCACAACATTTCAGTTTGTGAGTGAAATTACATTTGTTGTTTAGCTGGCAGTAAATCCTCCAGGTTAGCATGGAAAGGCCATCTAGGTCCATGCAGTTTGACACAGGCTCCTTAAATCACTGTCCCAGGCCCCTGGCATGTACCACACTACTCTGATGATTGGGTTGTAAATGGGAAATACAGCTGGAGTTCCCTCTACAGAATGGGGACTTGATCTACAGGACCTACCTGCCTCTCCACGTCTTCACCAAGCTGCATCTCCACATGCTGTTGCAAGTGACCGAAGAGGGTAAATGTAGCCTGGACGCTTGCAGTTTAATGTTTCTCAAAAAACTTGTCCATCAAGGAGCAATGCTGCTTTCCCCTCTTGCCATGGGTCCCTCACCAGCCCTATGTTTGTCTTAGACAGCAGAAAAAGAGGGAAAGAGATTGTTCACTGGAAATGTGGAGACTGGGAAATCCTGTTTCTTTCTTTCTTTCTGTTTCTGACAGAAGATTCCTGTTACCAATACTCAAGGCAGAGCATTATTACTTCACAGAAAAATTGAGAGTTTTGCAAGTATTTCCCCGGTGATGTGGTTGTTGGTTATTTGTGTACTTAATCTGAAACTAGAAACTCCTGGTTATGGATGGCTTATCCCTGAATCTACTGGAAAAGAACATTTCAGGTGATTTCTTGCCAGTGAAGCTGTAGCTTAAATGGTTTTAAGCTATAGCTTAAAAGGTGTGGGCCCTTCATGGTGGCAGCTCTTATGCCTGGTGCACCCCAAGGAAGTTTTCTCTTGGTGCTGCCAGAAGAATGAGGATGTTTTTTTGAACAGGGAGATTCCAGGAGGGGACGGGAAGGTGCTGTACCTGGGGGCACACCAAAATCCCTCCCCAGCTGTTGGTAAATGCTTGTAATTTCTCTTGGTCTTGCTGTGGTTTTTCCACTTAGCTTTTTGAGACCCACTTCACAGTGCTCACAGACTTTATTTCAAGGGTAGGGGCTGGGAGGGGGAAATCAAATTTTTTCTTTCTCCTTCAACTTTCTTGCAAGTCACTGGACTTTCATATTTATTTCCTGGGTAGCCTATGTGCAATTATTCTGATTAGATCCCTCTTGCCACTTCTCTGCTATAGCACACATACCCTAAACCTTAAAGAGAAAATAAAAGCTGTTATTTCCTATTTTCATAAATGAAAAGATGTTTCAAGTATTGGGAGACACTGAAAGAAATTCTGCAGTCTGAAGATACTTCAACTTAACTACTAATTGCAGGGGACCAGTGGGCGTAATTTTGGCACGATATTAGCTTTGCCACTCCATGAATAATTTGCATACAAAATGCTTTATTTTGGCAATCTATTAAAGAGCTATACAGTATTTGTGGCTTATCGCATTCACGCAGGAAGCAGGATCCTTGGCCATCTCGTTAAATTCTGTTGATGCATAACAATTTAAAGCATGGCACAAGCTGGTATGACATTTAAAGATGCCTTCACTTAATTATATTACACAAATATTGGGTTGTTTATCCTTGGGAATAAAGTCTTTTTGAAGTCAAAGTTGGCATGCGTATAAAGGAGTAAATTTTAACTGATCCCTCAAGTGGGCCTCCTAGCTGCAAATTGGGGTTCTTGCATTTTTTAAATTATTTGTGATAAGAAGCATTACACTTTGAATGCAGCCACTGGAGTTTGTTTGGTACTCCCTCCCTTCTTCTCCCCTAATGGAAAATACAGTCTTTAGCAATAAATCAGCACATGAAACCAGAGGGGTAACTGTAGGCTGGGGTGAGAAATGGGACAAACAAGGCACTCGTAAAGAGTCTGTGGCTCCAAAAACCAAAAAGTCCTCACTTTGGTTTTCAACAGGAGGGAAAAAATCATGTAAGGGGGTATATAGACTGCACAGAAGGAATGTGGAAATTAGGGTAAAAGAAAAATCGATTCTTTTTTTTTTTTTTTAATCCCCAGAAGGATAATCGGCATGAAGCAAACACTGGAGTTTGGGTTTCTCTGTAAATAATAAATTGAAAGGCTGCAAATCTAAAATTCATATTGTTCACTTTACTTCACATTTTCTTTATATACATATAAATGGCAAACCTGTAAGGCAAACCTGTACCGTGTGATCATGCAGAAGCTGAAGGGTAGAGTGGGCTGGGCAGAGGGGTCTCCAGCCCCATAAAAGGGAGAGATCCTAGATGAGGAAACTGAAACCAGCCATTCACCAGTGTTGGGAAGAAAGTGTGATCATCTTGCTCTGTCAATGATTTTTAAAATAGAGAATTAATCAAATTTTGACTTACTGGACGATAAAAGAGAAGATTGCTGTGTGATAAAAACGCTGCCTTATTGGAGCAGGAGCCTTCCTCTTTTTCCTGCTCCACTTTGACCAGGAAAGAAAAAGGCAAAACCCCACAAATTACTGAACAATCGTATCTATCCTTACTCATAAATGAGTGGGATGACCTCCAGGTTATGGACAGACCATCACTGAGAGGATTGTTGCACATCAGTTTAATGGCTGCCTGTCCTTTTCTAGACTTATTTTAGAGGTAGAATGTGGTGGCTTGAAATTACTTTGTTTGTTGGCTTGGGTAATCAGAAACATTAAGTTCATCCAATTCTCGTGTAATGTAGGAATAATATACAGTATTTCACTCTCACCAAAACCAGCCATAGAGAAGGCAGTCACTGAACACAGAGTGCTTGTCTAATTATAACTAATATTTTTCTCTCTTGGTTTAGTGAGATACTCTCATAGAAAATTAACTTTATATCCCATTTCTTAGCATAGTCATTCAGCTCTTTGGAGGAGGTTCAAAAAATGGTACATATATATATATGTATGGGGTTTTTTGTTTGTTTTTTGTTTTGATTTGTTTGTTTGTTTTTTTAATTCTGTACTTTCTCACAGCCATTGATCTGCTGGCTGCAGCTCTGAGCTGTGGTTTACCCAGGAGCTTTTTTGTCCCTAAAGGTAAAGTCTCAAAAAGCTGAGATGACAGGCTGGTCCTGGCGTGGTGGCCACATCTCATCCTTACCTGTCCTTTGCAAAATTGCATTGCTGTGAATAAGCATCTGGAAAAACACACAGACCAGTGGGAATTGGCACCACTGCACTAGAGCTGCTTCTTGTGCCCAAGGAGAAGTTCGGATCCTCAGTCTACATTTGGCTTTGATGTGTGTGTCCTTCCTATAATTAATTAACTAATGAGCTGATATGAAGTAATTTTATATATCATGGACTATTGATAAAATCAGTGTTAAGTATATTAGCAATTAGGAATCTAAGAGGATGGTAGGAATCCTTACGTGCAATTAACTACTCTGATTTAAATTACCGTCCTCCCATTATCCTCCATTTCGATCTATAAACTGTCCCTTACTGAAGATGGATGTGTATGGATGCGCTCCTGGAGAAGCTGCACCACATCTTGGACTGTGTGCCAGTGCAGCAGGATGGATCTGTGCCTGGCACTGCACCCCACCCAGCCAGCCAGCCAGCCTGAGGCGCCTGGATGTCCTCAAACACACAGGGCTCCTTAGCCTAAATCCCACTGGGTTTTGGGAAGGTTTAAGAGACCTAGCTTTGCATTGCCAATGACTGAAGCACAGGTGAACAACTCCCACAGGAGTATTCTTGTGGATCAGAGAGGAAAAGTCTGCTTAAAGTAGAGCCTTGTAGCTGTGCAGTCAGGTCTCCTCCTGCAACTGCTTCTTACACAAATTAAACAGCACTGAGACCTACCCTGGTAAACAGCATATTCTTTACTGTTTTACCAAGTGATGACCTAATATTTTTCTTATGCTTTCTATTTGTTGTGAGATTTGGTTGGATAAGCTCTTGCTTCATAATAAACTTCTCCTGGAGTTAATGGACCAGCAGAGAGGCTGCTGAGCTCCAAGCTGCACCAGCAATGCCAGCGACTCCCAGGGAATTATTTGCAGGTGCAGGTACTTGGCAACGCCGGGGTTTGCCAAATGCAAGCAGTAATGACTGGCATAAAAATTTTGGCCAGTGTGTTAGATGAGCTGGGCACACTGCAAGGCTGTGGCTCGCAGATCTCCTGCCCCCAGTTCAGCAGCAGTTCCACCAGAGATCTGTGTGCCGTCAGGAGAAGAGCCTTGTTGCCAGAGTTGTATCACAGGCTGTGGCACAATGTGATAGTCTAGTCTGCTGCACAGCCTAAGGATGTAACGGGGGAAAGTAAGGCAAACCTGTACCATCGGCTCATACCCATTAATGACTCGGATTTTTTCACTTTCTTTGATTTATTTTCCCTGTATTTTTTCATGCTGTCATCATTTGTCACTGCTGTGTGAGCCAACAGTACCAGCCAAACAGCCCCTCACAGCCATCCCTAGCCCAAAGGCAGGTGCCCGGCCTTCCAGGTTTGCAATGGCACTTGTATCAGGCACATCCAGCCTTGGCCCTTGTGGGATCAACCAAGTGCCCTTTCTCCAGGCACTTTTCAATGTGCAACTGCATGTGTCAGCAGAGCCATGAGCTTCAGAGTGGGCTGTGAGAGTGGCTGGGACCAGAGCTGGAGGGGGCAGGGAGGACAAGCAAGAGGTGCTGGTGGGACACACGGGGTGAGTGCCAGCCCACGTGGCTGGGCTGATCTTGTGTACTTCAGGGGCTTTTTCATTTCAGTGGATGATGCCGGATTTGCAGACAGAATTTGGGCCTTTGGGCTAATTTTATTTGATCTTGCAAGATCTCTTGAGAGATTTTTAATGGGATCTCTGCATTAACCGTCCCTACAGCTGCACATCCAGACATTATTTAAACTTGAATGTTTTCTCAGCCAATCACTGAAAAAGCACAAGCTATCACTTCTACCCTCTTTGCCAAGCCCTTAAATCTTCCTTCATCCCAGTGTGTTTGTAGCCCCAATGCCTCTGTTTGAGGGTGTTTCTTCAGTTTCTGAGAATGGGACTTTCTAAAACAAGCCATACTCGTGGCATTCTTCTTTTCCTCACTTGTGGGAACCATCTGTCAGTAGTAGCAATAGTGGTGTGCCCAGAGGCTTCAGCTGAGCTTTAAACATATAAAATGGGGACTACAGCTGAAGTCCTGGTAGCAACTGGAAGATTCCAACCAAGCAGAAATTAAAGACAGGAGAGGTTGAATGACTTCAGTAAAGACACACGGAGAGTAACTGTCTCAGAAATAACAAGTCCCCTGAGACTCTGGTTAATGTTCTGCTCTTTGATCTGCCTGTCCTTTGGTGACTAACCCTACCTGGGGCTGCACAGGGATGGATGTGCTGTATGGAGCTGGGCTGCAGAAGTATTTCTTGCATGAGAAGGATGGCATTGAATCACATCCCGGAGTAAGCTGTACTTAAGCTTGTGTGGGAGGTGCATGTGCCTTCAAAGCTATCAGGTTTTACTTCTGAAAATTACCTTGGTGACCACGGATGACTATGAACATTCTCTCAGTCTTATTCATCTAGTTTGCTTCCTGATCCATCTGGCTTTTTTCGGGGCTGTGTTCTTCCAGGGTCTGGTTGGAGTTTTACAGACATTTGCATGCTATCAGGTGTGTGCATGAGGAATGTTCTACCCCTGACACTTGGCTGTTTCTCATACATGGCAGGAACCTGCTGCGCTTTTTTGCTGGTTTTGGTGCCCCACATTCCACAATGACCTGGCCTGTTTGGTGCTCATTGTTTGGTGCTCATGTACAGAGTAACACCTCTGAATAACATGGTCTGCAACACCTGTGTTGGCATTGCTTGTACTAAATGACATTTCATTCAAGCACTGAATTAAATCCTGAGTGGATATAAATCAAGCTGGCTCTACCAAAGTGCAGTTTTCTTTCCCTGCCCAGCCATCCTCTTACCCATCAGTGCAGACTCATGCCATGATCTTCATGAGGCTGGTGGAAGCACTGCTTAGTCAGAAATCAGGATGGGGGATAATTTCCTTTTCCTAGCATGAGAGTTATCAGCCACAGGACCTGAGCTCCTGCTTGATTAGCTCTTAGTGTCACCCTGTCCTACTCATCTGATGCACAGTTTAATAAGTGGAATGTTATATTTGAAAAATTTTTATTTAAATACCTTTTTTTTTTGGTAAAGACTAAGCAGTAAATTAAAAGGGATAAATAATTGAGAGATTAGGTGCAATGTACATTAATTTCCTGATGTTTTTCTCCTGTATGTAATGCAAAGTACCACTACGAGTTATTTCAGCATCATCATTAACAGTAAGAACTAAAATTTACACATATAAAATGTTACTATGCCATGCCATAATTTCCTTCTTGTATCTCAGTTATGTCCATTATCACAAATTATCACTCCTTCCTACCAGCACCCACCAGTGAAGTGGTGTTCCCACACAGGTGGGGACCTAGTTCAGCACAACCTAGGAGGGATGCAAATGACAGAACATTTGTGCCTGTGGGGCTGTAAAAGGCTTGGAGGTGCTGCTGCTGCTCTAACAAATGAGACTGCTGTTGACATGGCTTTCCATGAATTCCCATGATTTGCAAAATACGATGTTGAGCAGCCAGTTATGTTATATTACTGCTGACTACGAAACAAGGATCTAATCTGAATCTCATTGATGCTAATGAACATTTTTACGCTGACTTCAAAAGGTGCTGTTGGATCAAGCAGCAAATTATTTTCCTCCAGGGTGTTTAAATTTGGATGTGTCCCACAGAACCGGAATCTCTCGGGTCTAATGAGCAGTGTGCAACTCTTGCCCTGTTACAAGGGAAACGTAGGGGCTGACATGGATGAAACAAGGCAGATCTTTCCTTCTGCCAGCCATTTGACAGTTGTGACAAATTGTCTTCTGCCGTGAGGTCCTACTGGAGACTCGGTCGTTGGTGCGGGGGCAGGGTCAGCAGCATAAACTTTCAGAGCTTCAAAAAAGGCCCCAACCACAAGGTGCTTCTATAAAGCACATATTTCTGGCCTACTTGAATCCAGCTGTGTGACTTTCAGGTCAGGAAGAGGAATTACAATACAATCTTAGCTAACTTTTGATTCTCCACAAAAGGTCTTAACAAAATTGGATGAGTTTTATATGAATATGTTAGCAGGGTGTAGAATAACTCTTTGCTTGCCTTCTTCTCACTGAACTGGTAGGCAGCCTTTCTAGTGTGAATAGAGGCCTTTTTTTTTTGTAATGAAAGACTTATGAAAAATATAATAAGTGAATGGAAAGAGAAGCACGGTAAGTTCTGCATCTTTTCATTGATCTGTTATTTTTAGTAAATCACATGTAATCATAATACAAAATCCTTGAAATATGATGTGACAAAAATAATCAGAAATCAAGCTCAACCTGAAAATTAAAGGCATCAGCTCACAGAGTTCATGAAAGCAAGAATATATTTTAGACAGTCTAGTTAGCATATTGCAATCTATTTAGCAATGTACTTAGCATACTACTGCATCTGGTGCAGTGCTCTGTTCCTTATTAAATTTCAATACATTTATTCACCTGCTTTATACTTCAGATTTGCTGGGTGCTGCCAGATGTGCTATGGCATTTCCTCAGATTGCATCCAGAGTTTGCTGCCTACATGCCTGGTGCTGCAACTCCTGCAACACCTGCACTTGCCCCAGTCAGAGGAGATGGGTGTAAGGAGGGCAGTTCAACATCCAGTGTGAAAACGTGAGGTGAAAATTAATTACAGCATACACTATATGTGATAGAAATGAGTTACTGCCCAATTATGTCTCCTGTTTCCATTCAGATGAATTAATGCTTGTTGTGAGCCCTTGGGAGTTCAGACACACTTTAAACTTGTAATGAGTGCTATCATTATTGCTTTTGACAGTCATTGAAGTATAATTATCTGATCATCTATTTAAAAAAAAAAATCAAAACTTGTTATATATGAGTTTTAAACTGACAAATTACAGAACAGTCACCTTAGCAGCTCAACCACTCAGCTGTTTTCTGTAGTGGCACTGCCATCTCCTGGAAAAACTGAAATTGTGCTTCCAAATTTTTCACCTTGAAAGAAACTTTTCAAGAGCAAGAGAGAGGTTAAGTACAAAAGCGGACAAGATCTTAAATTTGAGGCTTTAGGTGTTGCTGAGATGCCTGGTTTTGGTGCAGAAATGGCTGCACGGCTCTTTGTTATCAGGGGATTTTGCTGAGAACCAAGAATGGATGTGGTGTGTAGAGTGTTGTGGGCTACTCCTACCAAAAGGAGATGATGGGAATGACCAAGTGCTCCAGAAGTTTGGTGTTTCTTTACAAAGCATAACTCTAAACACAAAATGGGCTGCCCAACAGGGAATTTTGCAGGATCCTTTACTAAATGCCCCCAGCATTCAGTTACCCAGGAACAGGTGCTTTCTGACCACAGGATTTTAGCAGTAAAGAGGTTTCTATTGCAGCTTTCATCTGAAAGGAGAGGGCATTGTAGATTTTTGTCTGCTTTCTTGGCCTTTCCTGAGCCACCCTGTGATAATTAGCATTGAACACCCTACCAACTTACTAAGCAGTGGTTCTGGCTGTGCTGAAAGATTTCCCCCACCTCCAAGCACACTTCCCATGTTTCTAGGTGCTGGCTTAGTTTTCTTATTGAAATTTTGGTTTTCCATGCCTTGTTTTCAGGATATTTTCAATCAGAACCAAGTGGGGTTTTTTTACTCAAGTTTCACTTCCAATTCCTATCTCTCTGCTGGGCAGAAGCTATGTGTGAACAATTTATGTTTTATTGCCCACACTCAGCTGGGCCCATTCCCATCTCCACAGTGCTGGAATACAGGTGCATAAGCTGCTCAGTCAGCCAGCCACACAGAGCTCCAGCTGCACAACTCCTGCTCCCACCACACTCTGTATGCTGCAGGAATGCTGACCTCAGAGACATTCACAAATTGTACAGCCTTTCACTTATCCTGTGGATTCAGATATTTTTTTCTGCCTGTGATGCATGTAGGATATCAAAGCTGCTGCAAAGGAAGTCGCTAGCACTCAGTTGCCCAGCCTGCTCATTTCTCACTGTGCATAGTGTTGAATTGCTCTCTGCAACAATTCTCTGGATAGCAGGATTTTGGAAAGTGGCAACCACTTTTTTGACTATGGTCAAAGCAAAGTCATGTCAGGCCTTCCTTTTTTAGAAACAGCTGATCTCCTCTGCAAGATTCTTACATCACACTTTGTCATAGTCCTTTCTCTTAGACAAGAGCAGGGTTTTTTAAGCAGGCTTTTTTCCTGTGCTTTAGTAGGATATGTGCATGCCATGTTGGTTACTTGGCAGTCTCTTCCTGCAACTGCACCACTGACAGATGAGGAACATTTGCATGTCTGCAAAGAGAAGAGAGGCAACAGACTCTCTTCCCTCCCTGGACACATCTATTCCCTGCAGCCAGCAATAATTTTCTCTCATGCTTGGAGCAATGTTTGATATTAGTTTCACAATAAGCCTATCTGGAGACCACATCAGCAGTGCAGAGATTTTACCCAAGATGATTGTGAATCCACATCACTTCTGTTTTTCTAAGTATTCAGATTGGCATCTGCCAAGGTTCCTCAGTCACAAGCTACTGCAAGTGTAGATTGAACTGGCCTTGTAAATAAGGACAGGAATTCCTATGGCACTCCAAAAATTTATTTCTGAAGAATTCAGATTTTTCTAGTGACTCATTGTGCTTTCAGGTCTTTTGAATTGAGTATCTAAGAACGGCCTCAAAGCAAAAACACCAGCCAGAAGGTTCTTCAGGTCTGGAAAAATGGCAGTTCACACTGCTGGCCACCACGATGCTCCCTTTCCCCACCTCCCACAGCATTTCTGCAGTACTGTCAGGCCTAAAAATGCACTTTCTGTAATAGCAGCATAACCTCCCCACACTGCCATGTCAGTGTGTCTCGGGTACAGGGCCACTTACCTGCCAAAGCACTGGGATTTTGCCACTAAAGGTGCACTGAAAAGTTCAATACTGCCTCCAGGTTCAATTTCAACCTGGAAATCTTCAAGCTTGGTGAAGGCTAGCAGATAATTATTATCCTTATTTCTTTATCCAATGTCCAGCTTGCACAAAGATACCACTTTGATGAAACAAACTGATAGGAAATTACATGCTTTTCAATACTTTCAGCAGCAACATTTTTTACATATGGCCAGTGTTTTTCATAAGCTGAAAGCTGAAGTCTGAGACCACTGGCAGTTCTTAGATAAAACTTGAGGCTTCCTTGGTACTTCTGATGCTGTTTTGAACTTACGCACTCATTTTATGATCAACTTCTCCTGGTACCTGTTTTTTAATTGAAATGCTTCTTTTAATCAGTATTAATTTCACTCCAAAATTTACCTGAGTCTTTCACAGTACGTAAGTGTCTCTTAGAAGCCTCCTTGCTATCATGTGTTCTACACACAGGTTGCTGCTGAAACACAGTGTTTCTATCATAGCAGCACCTCCATGCTCCTTTCCTTCAGCAGCTCTGCAGTCACTGCTACCTCACATGCTCAACAGAAGCAGACACACATTTATTCACCTTGACCCAAAAAGTAGCACAGTATTACAACCTGCTCTCTGTTCATTAGCTGATTGCCTGCCCGAGGGGGCTGCAAGGGGGCTGAGCTCAGCAGGAGCTCTCTGGGCACAAGGAACAGCTTCCCATGGAAATGTGCTGCTGCTGCTTCTGGTCTGTCAGCTCCAGGTGACTCCCCAGGCACAGCAGCTGGGCCATGGGAGAGGCACGGAGAGCATTTACAGAGACAGGGGCACAGATTTCCTGTCAGAGCTGCCACAGCCATCCTGCAAGGGGGTCTGGTCTCGCTTTGGCACAGACCAGGCTGCAGGGACAGAACCCCAAAAACTCTTCTGGCAATCAGATCATCCCCCAGCTGGCACTGAGGACAGTCAAATACAGGTATATCAAAATCAGTGGTGTCTCCTTGCACTAGGTCATGATTTGGCCCATTCTATGTAATCTATTTTTTTTCTAATCTTTATTTAGAAAATACTTTGTAGATGTAGATGATTATCCTTCTTAGAAAACAATGATTTATTCCTCTATGAAATACATGTCTGTCTTTAGTCATATGGGAACACACCACTGGCAAGCTGAGCCTACAAAACAGTGGATTGATTTGCCTTGCAGACCCTTCTCTCTTGCCTGGCTTCCAGTAAAGCAAAGGCCCTGAAAGGTGCAGCAGCTTTATAGCAGACATAAATGTTTATGTCACAGGTATCTGAAGGCAGTGACATGAATCCACTTCTCCACTCTCTCCTGTACAACTCCTAACTTGTTCTCCTTGGCTTCCCACAGTAGAAGATGCAGTGTGGACTCAAAATCATTTTCCCCCTTTGAACAGTGGCATTCCTGCCTGTCACTCTGCATGGAAAGTGCCTTTAAGAGGGCACATTAGACATGTTGATTTAAGTTATAAACCCAGGAGATAATCCAAATTGTCAGGAGTTCTGCTGGTGTCAGTGAGAATTTATATGAACCCCAAGCATGCTGGGGTCCATCCAGGTGCACCTCCCAAAGACAGGAGAGCTCACTGTACATGACTGTGCCTAAATGCTTGAACAGAGCTAGGCTTTGGGAAGCTGGCACCTTCCCCTGTGCAGTATCTTCTCTAAGGCACGCCTTGCATCATAATCAGCACCATAAACACTCCCTAAATTATCTCCACCTGAGCCACAATGAAATCAATTCAGCATGAAGAACTTTTATTTCTAAGTAAAGTGGAAGTTTTGCCTGGTAATGGATAAAACTGTAGTTTAACTGGCCTAAAGGTGGCTGGCATGTGTTAAAAAGGCCATGTTCTCTGGTTCCTGCTGTACTAAATGCATCCTCTAGCTGAAAGAAAACAGTGATTATCAGAAAGTCAATTGTCATTCTGCCTCTTTAGAAAAATTCCCATTAAAGATAAAGCCAATTTTAATTAGATTAAGTATCCAATTACTGTAATTACATTTTTAAAAAATTCACATCATGAGGATGACCCTTTTAAAAAGGGTTACAAGAATAATTAGTGTATTCATATTAACCAAAATGTATTGGATAATATTTATACCCAGAAGGCAAAGTACATTACACATATTTCACCTTTGGGGAAAGCTTGCAAATGTTTTGGCAGTGGTATGAATATTTATAGGGAAGAGCGTGCTTTAGCAAGATTATATGAGAAAGCATTTATATGCTCACAAATTTTTACCCAAGGGTAAAGTATACATAAAATGTAGTGCAGAGATTATGGATATGCAAAGTGTGATTTAAGCGCGGAATTCATATCAGTTTGTTTAATTAATTGGAGCAGAATACTAGTCCCTTTTTTTTTTTTTTTTTTTTGGTGACAGAACGGATGCAGAATTTGTTTCTGCTGACCAATAACACCAAGAAAGGGTGTTCCCTCTGCAAGGCATCACCCTGTCCATGGGCTAAACCATGCCCTTTGCCTCGCTGTGAAGCAATCCCATCTGCTGCCGGGTGCCACTGAACAGCTCACCGCGGAGCTGGGACACACGCAGGCAGCCGCCAGTCAGCACTGCTCATTTAGGGACAAATCCTCCAGCTCTCAGCCAGGGGAAGGCTCCAAGAGACGCCAAATAGGTTTGCTCACACACACAGAAGACAAGAAAGCACATCCTGGCTGCAGGCTGCCCCAGAAGGCACGGAGGATGTGACCCATTTTCGTTGTGCCAGCCCTTGTGCTGCGCACAAAGTTCCTGCTGCACACCACCGAGACCTTCCTTCCCAGAGAACTCTGCCTCTACTGCCCAGCCAGAGAGTTCTGCCTGCTCTGCAGCTAATCAACAGCTTTGGGAATTGCCAAGGAATTACTTTCTTCCTCACAAAACAAGCCCTCAAGCTTCTAAGTGGTGTTAGCATTTACCTACTACTGCAGCGTTTGGCTCTTTACTACTAAGATACTCTGCAGTGAGAATGCTTGCAGCATGCACATAGGCACCTCCCTAATTTAAAAAAGTGAGGAGCTGTGATAGCACAGCTTTTGACAAAACCTAGACAAATGCGGAAGCTCTTGTGTCATTTGTTAGTTTGATTAAGAAATTTCTTCCTGATTTACATTTATATCAGAGATTGTTTGTTTTTATAGCAATTTATATGTGGCCAGTCAAGAATGAGCAGACCAGAAAAAAAAAAGATAAAAAGACAGGCTTTAAATGATTCATTCAAGTTCTTTCACATTAATTTTCTCTTCACTGAATTATCAGCAATCATTCTCAAGCATTCATGCTTTTCCTGTTTTTCAGAACAGCTGAATATTGCTTTACATAATCCCGAGTTTGGTATTCCTGTGGCTGGTGTAGATCCTTACCTACACATGTGGAAAATGTTCTGCCCTCTGAAGATGACCCTTCCTCTGTAAAAGGTAAAATTTAAAATAAGTTGCAAATACTTGTGCAAAGGGATGGTTGCTTCAATGCTGATATTGCCAGCGTGGATAGCAGCATGAACATTTAACATTTCCACAACTCCCACTGTCATTTACTGGGTTTTGAGCTTTCTTGCAAAATAAAATAGCCCAAGAACATCCTTAAGGCAAAAGCATAAAAACAAGGGAAAAAACCCACCTCTGATTCATACTGGCTAAATTGCCTCTAAAGCTTTTCCCGTAATAAGGAGAAACTTGGAAAGTCAGTAAGCATGTGATAGCAGAGAGACAGGTAGGTGGGGAAATAGGAGGGTTAAATAAATAGGAACAAAATTAAATTACTTTTTAATGTTCCTGTCCGGAAGTTCAAAATACATATTTTTTTGAGATTTCTGTTGATATCTGCTGAATATCTATTTCACCGTTTATAAGGTATTTTGCTACATAAGTGTTGTTTCTGAATAGTATTTACTGCCAGAGAACAACAGTGTATTTTTCATGATGGAGTGAGGGAATTGTTTGTTGTTAGTGGACTGATGACACAGTTCTGATCAAGGCAATGCTCCTCTTGATGCCCTCACTTGTTAACTTGGCCTCTGGAAGGATCAAGAGTTGCTGACAAGTTTAGGAAAGAGGCACAGACACCAAAACAACAGCTCCCACAATTCTCATTTCCAGGAACAATGCAGGGACTCCCAGAAATCCTACTGTGAGAAGCCTGAAACCTGGGGAATGAGTGATGGGTGAAGGAGCTGTGGAAGGAGACAGTCCAGCCAGCCTGGTTTGTAAGGGTTGGCAGGGTCTGACCAAGGAGTGCTGTCTTCCCAGGGTCGAGGTGCTCACTAAGAAGAATTTCTGGAATTGTCCAGTCCAGTTCCAGCTGTTCAGACAGTGAATATCTCTTTTGAAGTAATTTCAGAGCCTGTGGTATTCTGCTGCCATAGTGGTCTGCAGCGTTAGTCAAAGCAATTCTGCTCTCAGCTCAAGTCTAATTAAGGGTAGCTCTTGCGTAAAGTGAGTTAAATTCAGTAGTCACAGCCCAGACCCCATGGAAAATAGTCTAATTCAACTACAGTAATACAGTGTAATATAAATATAATGGAAATACAAAACCATATAATTTAATTTGACATGACTGACAGTTTTTTGCCTAAGTCGGTGAAAATGAACAAGTACAAACACTGAACTTCCCCTCTTCGATCTTTTATTGTTAGTGCAGTAGGGAGCTGGTTTCAGGATGACTTTGCACAGCAGCACCCTAAACAAATTCACTGACAAGAGGCATATTTCACACCCTCTTTTGAAAATATATGCACATTTTTAATTTTTAATGTTTTAGATAGTTGAAAATTAAATTAAGCTTAAATATGGTCTTGACTTCTCTACATCTGTCCCATATGCTCAAAGGAAGGAAAAAAAAACCACACGGAGAATCCGGGTTAGCCATGGCCTCAAGCAGTGATTTATCCAAACTGCCTTCTTGCCCTTGCAGCCTGGCTGCCCTAACTCCAGTGGTCCTGTCACAGCAAAGGTCCTGGCACCTTCTCAGAGCAGGGAGAACGGGCACCACGCTGCCATGGATGCTCCAAGCCTTGTGCACCCTGCTCCCACCTGCCCCGTCCCTGCCATCACCGCCTCCAGCCGAGACCAGCTGAGGCCCTGCACAGCACTGAAAAACGGGGCACAGGGGAGATTTTTTTTCCCTCAGAAAGTTCAAACTGCTACAAGCAAGAAAGGACCAGAGCCTGGAAAACAGTTATGGGGGGAAAGGAAGAATCACAGAATGGTCTCGTTTGGAAGGGATCCTGAAGACCATGATGCTACAACCGCCCTGCAAAATAAAAGGACTTTTGCCGAGTCCATTCCAGAGTCTGTCCAGCATCCAGTCTGGGTTTTCCCTTTTGCTGATTCTATTCCAGACTCCAGCTTTAATCCGGTCCAGGTTTTCCCTTTTGCCGCGTCACTAGATGACCTTGTCCATGGCTACTGACGGTCAAGTCCATTCCAGTCTCCGGCCAAAATCCGGTCTGGGTTTTCCCTTTTGCCGAGTCCATTCCGGACTTCAGACGGAATCCAGGGTTTCTTGAGGTCAGTTGGGGTTACTTGAGGTCATTTGAGTCCAGGAAAATCCACAAACACCAGAGGTTTTTGTCCAAAGAGGAGACAGAGGAGTCCTTCCACTTTATTTGAATAAAGGGAGAGAATCCACTGGGGCACACCCGCAGGGTTTTCTCCATTTTGGAACGTCAGCCTCCTTTTACCCTAATTCCTGGCCGCCTGTTGCCCTCTTCCTTTCCCCACTGGCTGAGGTACTAGGAAGGCACAGCGTTCCTGAATTGCCAACCACATATCCCCCTTGAATGTACTGTTTTACCCCAAAGTTCAGAAGTTCAGCCTTGTGCAGACCCTTGTCCAGCGCTCTGCAACAAACCCGCTGCCCAAAGTCAGTAGAGACATTAAGACTCATTTCAAATATGTTAACATCCACACCTCCACCCATCAAACTGTTGTAAAGACATGAGCTTTCCTCTCAATCCCTCCACTTCTTATTTCTCCATTTGTCTTTACAAACCTGAGTTATGAATAACTTAATCCTTTTTAACAACCTAGAACACTCGGAACACACCCTCCTGACTTTTGCACGTCTGGTTGGTCCCTGCACCAGGTGTGGCAAGCAAATACAGAGAATAAAGTAGACAATGAGAGCTCATATTAGTCCATCAACCACTAGAGGTCCTTATCCGTGGCTGCTGACAGCCGAGGTCTCCCATCCTTTTCTTCCAGCTGAGAAGTCCATATCTCCAGGGCTTTGAAAACCTTGACCCAAGGGTCCACCCATGTCCAGCTGTCCTGGCTGCTGTCTCTGCAGTCCTGGCTGGATGTTCTGAACAGCCAAGTCCAAAGGCAGTGTCTGTGCTAACGGGGCTTCCTGTCCAAGACATTTCACAAGACACGGTATCCTGGCCACACGCTGGTTTAAATACGTATCTTCACCTCCCTGCCAATTTAAAATTAACAGGGTAAGAATCCCAAACAATTCAAAGGGGAATAGCTGAATATTCCCTCGGATTTGGCTCTTATTTTTGCCAAAGCTAATGGCAAAAGCCATACCCATGGCACCTTAGTTTCTGTCACCAGCTACAAAGGGTGTTTCTTTATTCCTTCATTCATCCTTTCTAACTGACCTGAATTCTCAGGCTGCCAGGAGGCATGGAGGTCCCATGGAATTCTCAAATCCCTTGAAAGATCCCCCGTCAAATTATTTCCCCCATCCACGTCCACAGCCTTCACAATCACATATTCTGAAATCATTTGTTTTCCAAAAGCATGTACCACTCCGTATGCATAAATTTAATCTGTAAACACATTCACTACCTTTTCTTGATACACTTTGCAGGCTTTTATTAAAGCATACAGTTCTGTGCTTGTGCTGACTGTGTACATGGTAGCTTCTCCCCTTCTTGCAATTCCCTTCTTTTACTATAGCACATCCAGTAACTCCTTTTCCTCTTAGGACTCTTGAAGATCCATCACCTTTCCTGCTTTTCAATTCTAAATCCTCCAGTTCCATTAAACAGGGTTCTCATACTGTAGCAATCTAGTGCTGGTCACCCCTTTAGAATCTGCTGCCAGACTTTACCAATCCTGCCATCAGTTACCACCAAAGCTGTGGCTGAACAGTTCTGCAGACAACAGAACCTCAGTTACCTCACAGCAAACAATGGGGCCACCCCCTCACTTTGCAAACATTTTAGCACTAGAATTCCTTTGCCACAGCCCTGTTCCACATCCACATACAATTCCAATTCCTTTTCTGGGCCTGGGAGACTGAAAGCATTAATCAACCTTTCTTGTAATGTTCTTAAGTTCTGCTTTTCCTCCCGGTGTCTACAACAACATAGGGACTATCTAGGGTTAAAAAGCCACAGAATAAGAAGTCCTTAATCCAGTTCCTGCAATACCCTCTTAATCCTAAAAATTGTCACAGCTCCCTTTCAGTCCTGGGCAAAGGCATCTCCAAGATTCCCTGGACTCCCTCTGAGCCATCACACTTCAAGCTTTCAGTCAAAATATGCCCCAAACATTCAGCCTTTTCCTCCATCACCTGTGCCTTCCCTTCAGACACCCCAAGCCTCCCTTGCAGCCAGAAAACTGAATAATTTCCAATGGCTTCCCCTACCACCTCATCCCATTCTCCTGAGAGGAGCAAGCCCTTCACATACTGCAATAACCTAATTCCTAGGGATGGAGTAAATTAACCTCTTGCCCAAATAATCCCTCCTGCCTCTTGTTTCCACTCAAAGGCAAAATTCTGTTTACTATGCTCTGTAACTGGGCATCCCCAGAAAGCATCCTTTAGTAGCAGTGTGAAGAGGGAATCAGGCACAAGATACAAGGTACAAGGATCTGGGACTGTGGAGTGCCTGGGTTTAATAATCTTGTACCATTCTGCCAGTTCCATCTGATTTCCTGCCTGGCAGGACGGGACACATGGCTCCAAAAGCCCTGCCTTCAACAGAGACACAACAACAGCCTGCAACCCCTTCTTTCCCTCCCTTTCTTACCTTTAAAACAGGGTATTGTTTTTTTAGACACCTTTTGTCCAGGTTTCCTCAGAGTAATGTGGAAAGGCTCCATATCCAGTTTTCCACATTCCCCTGGGAATGCTCACACCTCTGGGTTCACTCCAGCATTAACAGTGCTAGCCTCCTCATCACCCCTTACAATACTAACCCACATTCCCAACTCCAGTCATCAAATCCCCTCCTAGCAAACCACAATCACCACTAGGAACAACCAGGAACTCACACTTTTCAAACCCATCTCACACACTCAGCAAACTCTTATGGGCATCCCCGTGCTACTTTTATTTCCCGGCAAAACATCTTTCCCACTTATGAAAAGAACATTTGAACAAATGTTCCCCCTTTGCTATAAAATTCAAATTATGATAGCAGATCCTGACATTCTGAATGAATTCATATCTAATGTTTCATTCCTTCCCAATCGCTACCTTGGTGGCTGCCCCCTTCCCTTAGGTCCTGGGGCTCACTGCACTTTTTCCCATCGGGGGTTGTAAAAACTGGCATTATTCTTGCCTGTACCTTTTCCTCATAATCCCATCTTTCATATCTTTCTAACCAGTTCATCCAGACTTATTCTGCCCTTCCACCTACTGCATGTGGGCAGCTCATCCTCCCACAGCTCGGAATCACTTGTTTCTCCAGCAACCCAAACAAAATCATTGAAAGAAAATCCTAATTCTTCCACATACAACCCGCATTTCCCAGATAGTGCACTCTGCTCCTCGTTGTGCTCACCCTGCACACCACACACCGTATACCAGAGCCAGTCCCCGTGCAGCCGCAGTGTCCAGGCCCCCGGGGTAGTAAGTGGACAAACCCAAATCCTCCACCCTGGCTCCATAATGGCCCGGGGAAGGGTGGGGCTGTAGGAACACCACCTCCTTCTTTTGCCTCTCCTAGAAGCCGGGAATACAGACGATGAAAACCACTCCCTGTATTAGACTGCAGATTTCGAAGATTCCTTATCACACAGCCTCCCGGTGCTATTTGCTTTAACCATATTTCCCCACATCCCCCTTGGACCAATCCTTTCCCAAACCAACACCATACTGCCCACTCTGGCTGCCGAGACCCTTTCTCGGTGCCTCTTAGTGCCCCCTCTTGGGCATTCCCGTCCTTAACTACCTCCACGAGAACATGCAAACCATCTCAACGTTCTCCCAAGGGACCCTTCGGAGGTTTTTGGGATCGTCACCCCTATAGTATCATCACCCCTTTTTTCCACTTCCTTTGGGAAAAGTCACCCACCCTGGGTGTCCTGCCATGTGTTGGTGAAGTTGTACTCATAGCCTCTCCCTGCGGACTCCTCACGGACCCCCTGGTCCGCCTCTCCTCTGTCTCCTGGACAGTCTCGGCAACCCAGCCGCTGGTGCTGGCCAGCGCTGAAGGGAGCCGGTCACCTACAACGGGTGAGGCGCACTCTTCTTACTGCCTGCCGGACCCAGAGGATCCCAGACCGAGCCCCCACTTGCCAGGAAAACCCACAAACACCACAGGTTTATACCCAAAAAAGAGACAGAGGAGTCCTGCAGCTTTATGTGAATAAAAGAAGAGAATCCACCACAGCACACAGCCACTTCTCTCTGCCAGCTTTGGAGGGCACAACCTCATTTTATCCTAATTCTCGGCCGCCTGTTGTCCTCTTCCTTTCCCCATTGGCTGAAGCACTAGGAAGGAGCAGCATTCCCGAACCGCCTACCACATATTCCCCCCTTGAACCTACTGTTTTCGCCCAAAGTTTAGAAGTTGAGGCATGTGCGTTCCCTTGTCTGTGTCAGGAGCCAAGTTGTCTGGGCTCTGCAACAAACCTGCTGCCCAAAGTCAGTAGAGACATTAAGACCCATTTCAAAGACGTTAATACCCACATCTTCCTTCACTCATGGAATTGTTTGTAAAGACATTAGCACACATCTTTCATATCTAATCCGAGCCTATTATCTTTCAGTTTGAAGCCATTCCCCCTGGGTGCTGTCACTACGCGTAAAAACCCCTTTCCACCTTTCCTGCAGGCTCCCTTCAGGCACTGGAAGGAGAAGAAGGGAGCCCCGTGTCCCCTCGGCAGCTGTATGGCCTGTCTGAGGCTCGGGGCTGTCCCATTCCGTCCCAGTCCCTGCAATCCCCACACGTTTCCAGGCCGTATCCCATCCCATTCCCTGCAATCCCCACACGTTTCCCATCCCAGTCCCTGCAATCCCCACACGTTTCCAGGCCGTTTCCCATCCCAGTCCCTGCAATCCCCACACGTTTCCCATCCCATTCCCTGCAATCCCCACACGTTTCCAGGCCGTTCTCCCGCGGCCCCCCCGCGCTCCCCTCAGGCTCCCGCGCGGCGCCTGCGCGCGCCTGCGCCGCGCTCCGCCATGGCGGCCTGGACGTGCTGCCGGGTGGCCGCCGTGTCCTGCCTGGTTCTCTGCGTCTCCCTCCTCCTGCCGCGCACCTTCCTGCCCCGGGCCGGCGGCAGGCAGGAGCCCGGCGCCGCGCCGCCCGAGGGTAAGAGGCCGCTCCTCGCCGCCGCCCCTCCCTGTCCCCCCCGCCCGGGACGCCGCGGTCCCGCTGGGGGTGAGCCCGGGGCGGGCGGGCCGTGGGGGCTCCGTGAGGGGCCGGGGCTGCGCGCAGGGAGCTCCGCGGCCCGCTATGGAAGCATAGCGTAGTTCCCTCTTGGCGCGTCTCTTCCCCGTGCTCATCCCTTAGGGACGTGTGGAGGACTCATTCGTGGTTACCTCTGTGCTCTGTTTTCTTATTTTTAATAGTTTAAAAACGTCAAAATATCATTTTATTTATGTGCGGGGTATTAAAGCTGCCTGAAGAGTGACATATTCATTCCACTTTTTTCATTGGTTTTGGTTTTTTTTCATTGCAATACATCCCTTCATTATTTTGTTATTTTGTGTATGGAATGCTTTTGTTGTTGCATATGAAATAAAAATTCATTTGAATCATCTTCATTGTTCAGTTTCCTACTCCAGTGTTTTAAACTTTTGTTTTCGTGCACCAGATTCTCATAATGCTGTGGCCTTGTGATGGATTATTTTAGGCTCACGTCCTGTCCATGTGGCCCCCCGAGCTGTGTCCTTAGTGCCTGCCCTCCCACTCTGCATGTCCTCGCTCCAAGTTCTCAAGGAGCGGCTTCATACGAGCATCTCCCATCCCTTTTATGCCCATCGCCTTTTACTCTAGAGGTTATTTTTGCCCAAGGCACTTCACAAGAGTAGCTGGTGTTGGCAGAGAGGGAGTTTTGCCCAGGGCTGCCCACAAACCAGAGGTGAGGCTGGTGGGAGCACAGAGAACTTACAAGTTCTTTAGGATGCTGTCCCACAGGGACTCACGTTCACTGACTGTGTCTTGTGCATCCTCCCAACAGCCTGGTTCTTCCATGTCTGCACTCTTCAGTGACATGGATTTCATTTAGTATTTCATTTCAGGGTTTTCTAAGGACCTTCAGGCTGAAGTTACTGCTAAAACAGTGTTACCTTGAAGCCAAATACGGGATTTCCATGCCACAACAGCCCTTTCGTGGTTACCATGTGTATTTTTGATCTTTAAGAACTTGAAAATAGGTTGGTCAGCAGTGTAGATCTGCAGGTGTACAGTTCCATTGCAGGATTTCCTCTCTGAAAACCCATAAAGGCCCAGCAGCCAGCACAGGTGAGGGCTGTGGAGTCACCTGCCTGAAGCAGATGCTCTGGGAGGTGGTACCTGGCTCCCCGTTAACTTCTGCCCCTGCACAGCTCCCAGCTGATCCCACAGTGGGACCACGTGGTGGAATGTGACACACCATTTTCCCACAGCAATGATCTCTTAAGCAGTTGTCAGTTAATGTTGTGGTGTTCCTTCCTTTGGCTGCAGGTTGATCTGACAGAAAATAGCTTTAAAAAACCCAACAACGAAGTTTTCCTCCAATTATTTTCCGTGCCTCCCAATTATTTTCAGTGCCATCTGTCAAATGAATGATGTTTGTACCTATCCTAGCACAGCTGGCTCTGAGCAGTGCTGTGATATGGTGGCTTAATCACAGCTACAGTTAAATGCCTAAAATAGGTAACATAAATACTCTTTACATCCTCAATATTGTAAATACTTCACATCATTCCTGCAGAGATGACAGGACAGCGTGGCTCCCCTGTTGCACCCCAGCACTTGGCTTTGGCTGAGGATGTAATAACTCACCTCAGCTGGTCAGTTTTAGATGAGAGTTTATAGTCTGTATTTTCATCTTGATAGCAAGGATTTCATTACACCTTCTCTGTAGACCAAGCCGTATTTCACCTGAAGTTATTTTTTTATTGGAAGAATAAATCTTGATTGAACCACTTAATTCATATCTCTGTCATTAGTTGTCCTCTTCAGTGCACTGATAACTGCAGTTACCTGGCAGGAGTTTCAGGGGCTTGAGGTAATCATGTCATTCTTGAAGTTAATAAAGTGCTTATGGTAGTCTTGGGGGCAAAATGTCTCTGAATAAAACAGGCTTAAAGTTTAGTACCATTTGTTAGAGCTCAATGTTACCAGAAGGCTTTTTATCAAAGCAGGCTTTAAGCATGGGAATGGAACTTTCTCTAATAAAGTCATTTTCAGAGATCTCCTTTAGGAAAATGGTGAACATTGAACTACAGAAGTTAATATTATCTTACAGACAGGAATGTTGTGGTTTTTTCACAGTAATAATTTCATGTATATGACAAAGCTTACTTAAAGAATTTACTATGTTTGTATCACGTTCCTAGTTGGCGTCATAGACAGGCATTAGAATATCTTTTGTTAAAGAGGAGCAAAAAGGGGACCTCCTAGCAGTTGTAAAAGTACATTTTGGGTCTAGTGTTCATAAATAAATGCCATGCATTTTGTAAAGCCACTAAGTTGGTAGTTTCAGATAAACCTTACAACTCCATGACCGCAGCAGACTCTGCTTTCTTACAAACAATCAAGTGGCATCAGCTTTACAAAAAAAAATACATGACAGTTCGGGTAACCCCCTTGCTCAGCTTGAATTTGTGCAATGCACACATCAGTTGCCTGCTGGTGTCCTGAAGAAAATGATGTGGCAGAGAGACATATTACCTAGACTAAGAGTTGCTGAATAGTACAGTAACATAAATCTAAGTAACTTCATAAATAGTAGAGTTGGGCTCAGGAGCAATTCCTAAAACCCATTAAGTAGAACACGTAACAGCTTTCATGGAAAAAAGATGCTTGAATGGTCTGAGTATCATCATCTGGTTGGTTGTTGTATTCATTGTGTTGCAAATATATAAATATATAAAACTGTATAAATACAGTTTTTAAGATTCGCTTCTTTTCAGTTGAGTGTTAATATTGTTACAAGATTAAAAACCCCACAGTCGTTCTCATGTGAAAATGCCATAAAGGACTTCATCTACATTCAGAAATTACAGCTTTTTAAACAACACAAATGTTTGCTGGGGCATGATTTCATTTTTGGACTTCAAGTTATTGAAGGGACTGGGTTAAACAAAGAAAACATGCTCTGCTTGCCCTGTAGCTGTATTGCAAAGTTGGTTTGAAGCATTAAAACTGACAAAATTATTAAACGTGTAGGAGAAAACCTAGGTAAAAAGATTGCAAAGCCAAGTAGGGTGTGCTTGGTGGGAGTTTCCACACACAGCAATCAGTCTGCATGAAGGCAGCCCTCGGGCTGTCACAGGGGAGTTGAGAAATATTTCAAAAGCAGAGCAGCACTTTGGCACCCTTGAAAGCTAACTGGAGTTAGTGCTCTTCCCACAGCATTCCCACAACAGGAAAATGTCCTGTTGAAGTACACACCATCCCCACTGGCAACTGGGTAGGGCAGCAAACAAGGACCCAACACATGCTCATCGAGTGTCACTTGATTTTCTTTATGGAGAGTATGTTATTGTCTCCATTTGAAAGTGGTTTGTTTCATCCCTGGAAGTGTGGAATCTTGTTCAAGTCACAGTGGCACCCGAATTGTTACATTTTCCATTTATATACTGTGCATTTAAGAGCTTTGTGCATATGTTGCTTTCAAGTTGCCCGTGCCCTCAATTTCCTGTGTAATTTGCATGGGTTTGTCACAATAAAAAACTATGGAAGATAGTATTTGTTTATTAAGGAAATAATTATAGAAGTGTAAAATCAATAGGATAGGTTTAGAAATGGGAGTCATGAAATTCCCCTTTAAAATTATCTTGATAATGAAATGTCTAGTGTCTGTCCTCTTGCCCTGACAATATTTAATTGAATTGAATCTTTTAAAGCACAAACGAGGCCTTGTGGATAATTTAGAAAACTATTCACTTTAAATACAGTTTCACTTTTGTCAATTATTTTCTGCTTTCTTAATATCTCTATTTTTAAAAAAATAAATAATATTTGCATAAGATGTTTTATAAATGTTTACCTACCCTGCTGCTTCATCCCCACCTTAGTGATGCTGCTCTCTGCACGACATCACACTCGTTTCCACAGTGACCTACTGCTACAGGGCATTGCTGCTGGAGCAGGGGGACTTTCTTGTAAATAAGATGCTATGCTTTCCATCACAGACTTTGAATAATTCACTATAATTTAAGTGCATGATAACAGCTTCCTCGAAATTAAGCTAATCTGAGAGTGGGTTTGGTCAGTGGTAGTGTACCCTGGCAGTTACACTAAAGAACTCATGGAATATGTGCTATCATCTACAAGAAAAATGTGTTTTTAATAGTGGAACTTCATGAATTATTGATATGACTTCCTAGTAAGTGTTTACTGCAATTTTCTGTGCTCAGGAATTTAGCTGCCTACGATGGTGTTTCCTAGCAAGACCAAATGTTAATTAAATTTTTCTCTTGTGTCTCATAAAAGTACTTGCAGCTGCGTACTCGCAGAAGTAAAGTCAGATATTAGCAGTGCTGCTTCCAACCTGCTTTTCATTTTCTTTCTGCAAGCACAGGCAGCCTGTCCCAGCAGCAGGCAGCAGCGTCCAGGCCATGTGTGCCAGGGAGAGGAGTTTTCCAGCTGGGATCAGGGAGTGAGCTGCAGCCCAGCCTGGCAACCCCCATCTCTGGTGCTTCCATCCAGCACCTCCCACCACCAGATTCCATGGCAGAGTAGCTGAGTAACTCAGCTCAACACCAGTCAGCGGGAGTGCAGGTGCACATCCAAGCTGGATATGGAGATGGAAAGCAGGATGTCAACTACACAGAGTAAAATAGTGAATTTCACAGCAAAATTGTTGAATTGATGGCAGCAAGAAAGTAGAATAATGCATGAGCTTAAATTTATTGAGGTTCTTGCACCCTTCAGTTGCGTGAAATCATTTGCAACACCATTTCAGGCTCTCTGCAGTCTTACTCTGGCATCTGTACATCCATTTATGCTTGCTCTCCTTCCTCGTGTTAAATTAGCTCTGCCTAGAAAGGTTAGAAACCTCTAAATTTTTTTCCCTCTAAAATGTCAAAGATAATATGTCCCGGGCTATATTCAATCTCCTTTCTCACACTGCTTTACCTTAGACCTTTTTAAGCAGAACAGCTTGAGGTAACAGCACTTTTCTTAATCTTTCATTACTCGCTTGGTAAAATCAGATAAAATACTATTTCTTATGGCAATAACAAAAAATCTAAGCTAGGCAAACACTGCAGTCCTGTGTCAGGGTGTTAGGTGGATAATGGTTTGGACATTAATACCTTTATACATTGAATGCCTTTGGGCAATATTGAAAGACCAGGCTCACAGTGGAAAACTGCTATGTTGTTGGGGGGTCTTTAGGAGAGAAACAAGCAGGAATCTGGCATTTCATCCTCCTGGAGAGGCTGATGTGTTGGGTATTCAGACAAGAATATACCTATTAAAATCCCAGCTCTTTCTTTGCTTAAAATCAGGAGATTTTAATTGTGTGATTCTACTCCTAACTGTAGGAGTAAAATTGCTAGGAGCAAATGGCTTTAAGTAAAACCTAACTCCTAGCACTGCACATCACAAGAGACTGAGGACTGAGTTTACAGACTTAGTCCAACAAGTTACTTATTCATCAGTGGTGGTGAATTTACAAGCAGAGAAAATAGGTCACTTGCACCAGCTGCAGGTTTATGCTAGGTGTAGAAGGGTGGTAAGTAATAGAAGGGAAATGACCACTGTGTGTTTTTTTGCAGGGAAGCTCAGTGGCTTTCCACCGAGGATGCATTCCCACGCCACTCCCGACAGCCGAGCTGTCCCTCATTTTCCAAGGTCTCACCTTACTGAAGCAGTTGCCAAAGCCAAGGCAGGTGGAGGTGGTAGTGGAAGCACTGGTGGAAGTGGAAGAGGCCTCGTGGGACAGATTATCCCTATATATGGATTTGGCATCTTCTTATATATTCTGTACATTTTATTTAAGGTAAGACCAACATAAATTGAAAAGTCAGGGTAATAACTCAAAGAACTTGGGAAAAATAATTTATACTCTCATTTCAGTACCTTGTTCCATTTCAGCTGTGCTCTGAAAAATGCTTATGCTGGACCTTTGCCTTTTAGGCAAAAGATTGGAGTATCCTGTGGGTTTTGCTATTGCAGAAACTGTAGTTCTGATCCTCCATTGGCCTATGACAATTTCTTAAGGATTTTTTTTTCCTCCTGGAAAATGTGCAGGTCTAGAGTAATGCTAGATTAATTTTGAATATACAAATAGTATTCTTTTCCCTGTTGTATGTGGATACCTGTTATATGTACTGTGTATGTCACATGTTATTTGTTCCAAGAGTCTGTTAGGAGTTTTCAGCTGCCAAAACCTTCCAGGCATCTTTCATGGTTTTGCTGCTGGATGTGCTTTTCCGTGGCTGCCTTCTGGCATATTTCAGTTTTCTGTATTTTTTCCATTGCCTCTGGGGCTTATCTATTACTATTGTTGTAACTCATAGAAGGGCCATGTTCTTGTCCTCATCAGCTGGCTTCCAAGGGAAGAACTACTCCTGCGGAGCGGAAATGTCCCACTGCTACACCTGGGAACATGAAGAGGAAAATCAGTGAGTATGGCTCTGAGTTGTATCTGTGTAGCTGTTGACTCTGTAATGGTCCAACAGTGTTCTTCAAGTTCTGGGTGCACTGTAAAGCTGAGGTTTCCTCCCATCCAAAAAAAAAAAAAAATCCCCCAAAACCAAGTCAGAATCTTCTGTGCTGGAATGAGCAAGAGTTCAAAAGAATTACTGCACTGTCACTTTCTAATCTCATTCAGCCCATGAGGCTGTGATAGCAGCCTGATCCCAAGCCCCTCTGGAAGGAATGGCTTTTCATGAGGTTTGCTGAATTAACTGCACGGATTTGCTGAAAAGCTGTGTCACTAATGATTAAAAACGGGTAATAGGATGTCCAGATATAATTATTGTATAATCCCTAACAGTCTAGTAAGAGCATAGAAAGATACCATGAAAGCTAGTTTTAATTTTTTTGAATTGGTGCATTCTTAGTCATCATCAGGCACTTCCCTAATTTGTCTCTTTTTTGCAATGCAGAGTTTTCATGCATGCAATAAAGAGAGCAAATAGTGTTTCTGAAATGTTAATTTGATTTTACCTAAACATTGGTGAGATAGATTCAAGTATTTGTAGGCACTTATTAGGTAAATTAATAAGCTTACTATTGAGGATTGGAAGAGTAGTTACCATTACAGCATTTAAATGTGTTGTGTTTAGCTGGCTAAACTGTAATAAGAAAGAAAGGTACTTAGGGCTTTATAGAAATTGGTAGCAGGAAGGTAATTCTCTTAACATAGCTGTAATTTTCTTGACATTAATGCACATATTAGGAATACCTAATGTACTCAGTGCTGCGGATTGTGTCTCCAGTGCACTTGTACTGCATTGTGCCTGGCAATTTTGGGCAATATATTAGCAATGGTAATTGTATTTTTTTCTCTGATGCTTGGTGAGAGAAAGTAACTTTGCAGTAAGTTAACTTTGCCATCATAATAGCCCAAACAGCTAACGGTGAAAATGATTCTGCCTTTTTCTAGAGCTCTTCATTTATATTCCTAAAGCATTCGTGGCAAGCTGTAGCAGAGCAGGGGTCAGGTCACTGGATTAGGAACCTGAAGACTGAGTCACCACTTACTTAGTGACTTGGAGGAAGTAACATCCTTTCTCTTTGCCAATTCCCCTTCCTCTTCTTTTAAAGTCTCAGACATGCAAAATAATTACATCAGTGTTGCATTAAGTAAGGACAATCTGTGCAGAATAGAGATTTTTCTAAAAGCAGGATGTTTGTTGGTGGATTTCTCCATTCCTACTATGTTGAAGTTCCATTGTGCCTTTTTGCTGCTTAAATGGATGTAATATTGGTAATATTCTTCACCTTCTTAGGCCAGGAAAAGTAGGTAGAACTCTCTAAGCTGGGTATTTTAGTTTCCTCACAGGCAGTTTGGTTTGGTAGCAGCATTTGCTACCTGTGATAATGAGACAGGGATACATTTTCAAGGCTCCTACTGACAGATTTTGGGATTGGTTTTGTTTTGTTTTACAGCTGACTATGAGCTCACTCAACTCCAGGAAAGACTGAGAGAGACAGAAGAAGCGATGGAAAAATTAATCAACAGAGTAGGACCTATGTATGACAGGTGTGTTTCAAATTAGAGTATTTTAAGGAAAGGTTCTACTCTGGTTAGAAATTAAACTTTCTTGCATTATCTGTATTAAAATTGCATTTTTATTGCTACTTCAAATTATAGAAGTTTAATTTTACACATCCCAATTCTTGTTCTGCAGTTTTTCTCTTTTCAGTATCTATATATAAAATAAATAATTTTTTTCCAACTTCATTTTCCTTAACCAGAAAAGCAATTATCCCTATCTCCCCCCTTTGTACACTGTATTATTTGGAAGAAAATGACAGGTATATGGAAACAGAAGATAAACCATCTACATTTAAAGTACATAAAACAGCCTGTTTTATGTGACCAAAATAATATCCTGAATCATTCTTTTCCAGTTCTATGGATTATTTTTGTAAATTGAAATGCTGTTATAATCTATGTAAATTCCTGTTAGAATAACCATAACATTTTTCTTTAAGGCAGAATTGTATAATAATCTGATTACATAACTTAGTTCCACCCTAAATTCACGCACTTGCTTTTAAATATAAAAGACAAAGGGTTGTAAATTCAGCATTCAAAATTTTGTTATGTTTATCAATGTTTCCTACAAATCTGATATCACCAGTCTATGTTACAAAGAAACACTGGAAACAAGTCTATGTTTTTCATAGGGCGTAAAAAGAACAGATCAGTAGGACACTGCATAACTGCAGTGTGAAAACTGAAATGCCATAAATATGAAGGTCAGGTTTGCAAAAATGAGACCTGTTCTCAGGTTGTAAATCATGTTAACTTTGTCTGGATCAGCCAAGGCCTGTGTTAACCCATCCTGTAGGAATTCTGTGCTGAACATGCACATTTTGTTCGTTTATGCCTCAAAGCACTTCTCTTTGAGTGCAGTTTTGCCCGCTTTGTGCTGTGCCCTGTACTGTCTGAGGCAGACAAGGTGCCCAGTTTGCCCATGTTCAGCCAGGTCCCAGTGGGAGAGCCCCTAAACTGCCCTGGTTTTGTTAGTGGAACAGAAGGATCCTGCTTTGACTGCTACTCTGTTCTGGAGAGCTGACACAAGGCTCTACATGGTCCTCTAAGCTGACAGAAGTAGGCTTATGAACTGCCCAGATATTGTGCTGATTCTCAGGATGGAATTTTTTTTTTTACTGAGAAAATCGGTTTAGGGTCTGATCCAGTATTTGTTCTACTCTGTGTTATTGGCCCAAAGCCTCTATTTGGTAGAACTTCCTTTCTTTGTTCAACCAGGCTATTTATATAGATGGGTCTACAGGTCTCAGGGGAAATGAGAATCTGAATCTAATGAAGAATTTTGTATGTTGCCTCTTTGAAGAGGAGGGGAAATGTACCTCTTGATGGAGCAAATAGCTGTTTTCAAACACTTTGAAGCTTTCTTAATCTACTCATTAATTTCACTAATACTGGATAAATCTATTAAAATAAAACCTATGGTTAGAAAGTGTAGTTAGAGTACTGAGCTAGGCTTATTCAATCTGGATAGTGATAGATTTAAATATAAAGGAAAGAAAAAGAGCGTAAAAATGACTTGAGCTTTATTTATTGATCTGCAGTTAAACAGAATCCCTTACTCTGACAGAAAAGTCAGAGACAAATAACTGGTATCAAGTTTCAACTAATGCTGGCAGAGCCCAGGTGAGATCATGGCCCTTTACACCAGGTATGGCAAAGCAACAGCCAGCCTGTGTTGAAGAATGCAGCAACCAGAAACTTGAATTTGTGGTTTTTTTAAATGAGGTTTGAAGACCAACCTCCAAACCAACTGAGGAGACTTCCTTCCAAACCAGCATACTAGTTGAAATTGCTCCACCGTTAAGTAGAGAAACAACCTTCCAGAAATGCAAAACTACCAAAAAAGTACAAGTACAGGTACTTTTAATAAGGCCTAGCATTTTGTAGGAAGAATGAGGAGGAAGGTGAAGGAAGCAAGAGGAAGAAAGAACTGCCTGGCCAGGTCCTCAACAATGTAACCAAAAATTTCTATTTCTGGTAGTTAGATGAGAGGTAGAAATAATGCAGATCACCTACCTGTTTTTAAACCTGTTTTAAACATTTTTACCAGGCTGTCTACTGGAAGAACTTCCTTTTTTATCATAAACTGAGCAAAGCTGATATGGAAGACTGAGAGGCTCTATGGGGTGCCATTTTTTGGGACGTAGCTGCGTTTTGATAGTGATTACTTTAAGATCACGAAGCTAAAAAATACCAGTTAACATGTCTGAGATGCCATTTTAGATTATTTAGATTATTTTCCCTGCAGTCATGATGGCTCTTCAGGAAATGTTCTCATCACAGAGTAAGAATAAGAAACCTTTACTTTACCCATCCAAAAGCTCTTTGGAACCCTACAAAGTGTAAGTATTGCCATTATGAAGAATAATACTTATGTTGGAGCTGCAAATACAGAGAGCAAAAATAATGACCTTTTCTTGCACTGTAAACCTTCTGCATCTGTTACCCTCTTAGTATTCCTAAATGCATTATATCCTGGTAAATCTCCCATGTGCAGGCAGCCAGATGTCTTACATAATGCCAGCAACCTACAGTAAGTCTTCCCAGAGGCCTTAAATGAAGTCAAAATAACACATGGGCTTTAGTTTCTCCCTCTCTGCAGGGAAATCTGCCTTTTAAGCAAGGTTTTTGGAGGAGGAATACTCTGAAATACAGAGGCCTTGTGTTGCAATAAGACAGGAGTGTTTTCTAATGAGGGTATCCCACATATTAGGAATTTTCCTGTATGAAATGCCACAGTGATGCAGCTGCACTGACTGATCCTGTTATCTGAACCAGCTTATCTGCCCAATGTGCTAAAGAGATAGGCCTCTCTGTCTTCAGCCAAGTGATATATATTCAAATTGGGTACAGTTTTGTCTGTACCCAGTTTTGTCTGTAAAAGGAGGATTAGTTCAGCAATTCTGTCACAGCTTCAGTCAAAGGCTGATGAAACCATTCCTTTTTGTGGGCCTCTTAATTCACATCTCAGATTCCACATCTGCATAAGCCAGGCTTTTGGGAAGATGCTGTCTCACACATTCAATTCTTTGTGGAACAGACTGCCACTACAGTTTGGGAGAAATCAGTGCAACCGATGTATAGTGTTGGGATATCAACTTTTCAAACTGTGAGGCAAAATGCTCCTTGGTGGAAATGCAGAAAAGGGATGTTTTGCCTTGTGATCTCAGTGAAGCATTTTAATCTAGGTAGGTGCTAATCAAACCAGCTCCTGAGCTAAGTTCAGTTACAGACACCTGTGCTGCCAGCTGTGCGCAAAATCCAGCCCAGGATTAGCACTTCCACCACCATCACACCAATCAGCAGTAGGATGCTAATCTTACTTTAAACTGGTGTGACTTTGCTGCCCTTAGTGGAGTAGCCATCATGTCACCATCATTCCATTTAGGCAGAGTGGCACAAAGTGCCTCTTGGAGTGCTGCTCCAGTCCCAGCAGCTGGCAAGAGGAAAACCTGAAGAAGGACATTGCAAGTTTATTAGAATTCTGATAACTAAAATGAGGCTTACGTAGATACTAATGACCTAAAGCCAAAATCTGCTTCCAGCTCCTCCCTTCCCATCTCTTCCCTATGATTCACTGAGCAGCCTACTCAGTGAATCTACTCTCGGAGATTATCTGTCTGTCTGCTCTCCAGACCAGAGATCACCAGAGATCATCTGTCTGACCTCACATGCCACCTACAGTTTAGCATTCTGTGCATGCCAAGGGCCACCCTCTCAAGTAACTGGGGGCAACAGCTCCTGACTCATACACAGATCCAAAAGAGCACCAGAGGAGTGGCTTGACCTGGCATTACTGCTCAAGAATGACTTAAACCTCAAGATATCATAATTTTAAACTCAAAATGAAACAAGCACAATTGGTTAAAACCATTTTCACCCCTGGTGGCAGCCAGTGTCTTTCTCATTCTGGCCTACTGAGTTAGCAGACTGCAGAGCACCCCCCTCCAAATAGTACCTTTTTGTCCATAAGATGTTAGAAGCCTTTTTTCTTTGCGGGGAAAATAACATGTAATGATGACATGATCTTATCTGTTGGAAGCATTTTTGTTACAGCAGTAGTTGTATTACCTAAGCAGTAATAATTACTAGATCCAGCAGTGTAGAACCAGTCAAAAATTTGCTTTCAATCTGATAAAAAAAATCTCAGCCCTCTCCCTCTAATTCTAAAGGGCAAGTGACAGTTAAATGTAACACTTTCTTTCCATTCTTAAATCTTCTTTCCTGTTTCTGACCCCCACCTCCCCACCAAGCTGCATTGTTGACTGTCTATAATGATAGTATGATCTGTCCAACTTGCAAATTTAATGGTCATAATGAAAGATTTTAGAGTCTTGAGACTAATGACTGTGAGAAATTTTGATCAGCCTTACAAGCTACACATGGAGCACAGATTCAGAATTTCATTTCCTTATAATACTTCCTACAAGGCACTGCACCCTAATTCTTACCTGACATGCTTTTAAAGGCAAGGAATTTCTGTAGTGTCTTTTGTTCTGTAACTCTTTTTTGTGTGTCACTTTCATCTTGCTTTCACATTGGCTTTACCTGCCTTCCTTTACCTGTTTAAATTGCAGGCTTTTTGGATAAAGGGATAAACTATACCCAGCTGAAGTGCAGAGCACATGCAGATGTTGAGGAAGGATTGCACTCCTCAATAGGTTTCTCCAGACTGTGCTGCTGGCATGGACCAAACAGTTGGGTTCAAACTCTTTTCATAGCTTACAATAATAGTGCAATTCTGGTGTCTAATATTTTCCAGCAGAACTCAAAATGTTACAACAGACCAGGAAAACATGTTACTTCAACAACTCAGAGAAATTACTAGAGTTATGAAAGAAGGCAAATTTATAGATGACATCTCTCCTGAGAAGGAAGCTGAGGAAGCTCCTTACATGGCAGATTGGGAAGGTAAGCAAGAGCCTTTCTTACTGTTACCCTTACAAGAAAAATTGGATAAAGATTACTCACAGTTCCAGATCCTTTCAAAGTTTTGGTTAACATCATCCTTCCTTTTCCAGAAGCCAGTGTTCAAAACTTTGCAAGAGGTTGCTTAGCTTCCTTTTTTCCCCCAACCATAACAGAAAAAAATAGATTTTGAGGTATCCTTTTAGTGTAAACACTGAACTATCTGCTGCCCAAAGTGGCATATGAATATTGACATATGCTCCATCTGCTGCTGGGGCTTGGCTTCTCTGGGTTTATATCTTTCCCTTTCTGTGCTGGATTTTATGACAATCAGAAAACCCTTGGAAATCAGAACCAGTAGGTTTTAGATAGCTTACAGTTTTTACTTTTGATTAGTCACTTTTTGTTAGCTCCAATGTTGTAAAAGTCAACTCCAGGAAGTCTTTTAAAAACTATTTATTTTAATGTCCTTTCCATTCCTTGGTGTTTACCTGCTACATAAATGTGTCTTCAAGATATCGTAGTTGAGCTGCTCTGTATCATAATTTTAAATGCAGACTTAATTTCTTGCTTTTTAAAAAGCTCTCAAAAATTATCCAAAACATAAAGCATAAACAGTGGCCTTGAGCTCTGTTTATAAAGTCAAGTTTATGATGTTATTTCTAAAATGAAATGCACAAAGTCATTGATGTATCTGTTTTTTCAACTTTCTCAGTAATACTGTTTATAGCAAGTGTTCAAACCATGCATCAGTCAATCTGTAGGCAGAAAAAAAAAAGAAGGATCCATTTAAAGATCTAAGACACACCATTTTTACCTGTTAGCCCCCATAGCTTCCAGCAAAGCTCTGCTTTCACTCTCAAAAGTCAGGGTTGGTATCCTGGCTCCCTAAAAGTAAGTGAACTTGTTTTCATCTCCCAAGAAGACATGCTTGCCATAGATTTCATACTGTGATGTGTCCATGTCATTAAAGAGCTGACACTTGCACTGGCAGTAGAAAAAACAATTGTCCTGGCCAATTTTGCATCCACCACTGAGGTCAGGACTACTTTTAAATGCTGGTAATACTCCAAGCTGCATATCCCTTTATTCCTAAGGTTATCCAGAAGAGACCTATCCTGTCTACGATAATTCCGATTGTTTCAAGCGCAAGCACGACACAATCCTTGTAGATTACCCTGACCTGAGCCAGCCCTCTCCAGAAGAGCTGGCAGAAAGAATGGAGGGCATGGAAGATGAGGAATATCCTTATGATGAAACCCTGCTAAGTGATCTCACCATGGGAATGGGTGGTCAGGATTTAATGCAGAAAAAGGATGATGTAACTCTCATCAAAGCAGAGAAGAGTGACCTTCCTCCCAGCCAGAGCACAGGGGAGTGCTGCTGTTGCTGTGATGATGATCCTGCTGTCATAGCAGAGAATGCTGGATTCCACTCTGAGAGCTGCAGTGAAGTAGAAGAGACAAGCCAAGAGGACCTGTCTGTGGAGTCAGAACATGAAAATGCAGCACTGGTAAAGCAAAAAACCAGTGATTCAGAGGAGACAAGCATGCTGAGAAAGCGCAACACCAGAGTACTTGATTGATAGGGACAGCCACCTGGATGGTAAAGGTAGGGGTCATAAGCTGTCATCCACGTGGGTTTTGTTCCCAGTGAGAACTTCTCTGTGTTCATCTCCTTGTACCTATTGCATTCTCATGGTACCAGTCACATCATCTGCCTGAACTGGAAGCCAGTGCCCTCTTTCAGGCACTCGTCATGGGTTACCATGATGCTGCCAACAATGCTTTGTCCTTGATTTTTGAAGCCTTGTATTTTGGAGCAGATATTTGTGACTCATTCCTTTTCAATTCTGAAGGAGCCGTCCTTGGTTTTGCCCTTTGTCATCCCAGAGTTACCCAAATGTCTCTTCTGACTTTTTCAAAAACATCTGTGTGCTACCAGTTAGGAGAGTTAATCAAATCATTATATATACATGAGTTTACTGGGATGCTGAAGGGCAAAATGTGCCTTCTTTCTCTTAGCTTAATGTTAACTGGTCAGCAGAGCAGATCATAGTCACACACAACTCTCTCAACTCTGTCATTGCTCTTATGCTTGAGAAACTGCTGTCACTACAATCCACAAAGCTCCTCTGCTACCCCACAGCCCCTTTCCCTGTTATTCCATGTTGTTGGAATGGTAGACTAATCCATATTGTGTTACTTGTGCGAGCAAGACTGAAGCTCTGTGAGTTGTGCTTTAACTTTGCCTTAGCTGTGGTGAAATTCCCAGATGATTGCAGGAAGTGGACCACAAAGTGTGAGAGCACTAAAAATATCCCTAGAGATTAAAACCAAAAAAGCAGTGTTCAGGTTTGTCTGTAAAGGAGAGAACAGCATGAGGGGGACCCTCAGGCTGAAGGTAGCAGGTAGGGTTTTCCTTCTTCCTGGAAACCTGTGGGCTTTTTATGCTCTTGGAATGTTGTTGCCAGGGTCATGTTGAGGCCACCCCAGCTATGGTATGAGGAGGGTGCTGGAGCCAAGGGCTCCTGAAGAGAGGTGGCAGGTGGTCCCTGTGCCCAACGGACAGCCTTTCTTGTACAAGCAGCATGGCAAGTGGGATGGGCTCCAGGAAAGGGCCCCTCAGCTCTCATGACCTCCTGCTTCTCCTATACCTGGGCACTTTTCAGGCCGTCCATAACCTGATGTATAGGGTCACAGTCACGGCCCAGTCACAGTAGCTGTTTGTGATGTCACCAGTCCCCTGAGTGCTCTGGCACTATAGAAGCAGGGCCCTCTGCAGCTGCCTCCCTGTCCACCCAGCTCTGAGCTCCTTGATGAGTGTCTGGAAGGAAGGAAGAAAAGCCAGAGCAGCGAGGCGGATGGCAGCCCGCTTTTGTAAGGGACAGCAGCAGGGTCCCTTGCAGTGATGGCCGAAGAGGAAGACATGTATCAGGAGGAGACCGCGGAAGAGGAGGAAGAGGAGGAACAAAATCACCCCTCTGCTATCAGTGCTACCACCCTCAGTTCCCTGGTCATGGCCATGCAGAGCTTGGCTCTGTGCCCCCCAGGGAACAGCGTGCAGCCCAGGGACATCGGCCTGCCAGAGCGCCACCGGAGCAGTGAGCTGGCTGGCCACCCACCTTTGCGTGGGACAGCTCAGAGACACGTCCGGCAGCAGCCAAAGAGGGAGACACTTTCCCTGAGTCTGAAAAATGGCAACCAGCGGTGCAGGAGTAGGAGGAGGGGAAGGAGGAAAAGGAGGAGCATCAGCCCTTGCAGCATGAGAGCTTTTGCCAACACGCGAGGGACGACATCCAGCGCATGCCTCCAGGAGTTCTGGCGGCTCAAAATCCGCACCTGCCTGACTGAAAAATAAGCAACAAGACAAAGATGAAAATGCTGTCATCCTCCTTATTTGGTACTTCGGTAACAGCACCTGTGCTCCTGTGACCCCTTAAGGAGGAGGTGTTTTTTAGAAACTTTCTGGTTCCGTGCCCACATCCTGCTTTGCTGGTGCCACCTTACACCCTGGGGTTTTTTAGGCTATAACATCAACAATTTGAGACTAGTTTTTTAAACAGAGTAAAGTTATCATAATGAAGTCATGGACCCCTAGGAATTTCTTCTTTGCAAACATGCTAGGGAATATTATGGGGTCCCAGCCTCCACACAGAGCTTGTCCTACTAGCTCACCCATTCCATCTCCTGGCATCAACAATCATTTGTTGACTGCCATGCATTATATGAGCCCTTCCTTCTCATCCCCTACCCCACCCTTCCTGGAGCTCCTCTGCTCTGAGCCACAGGGAAAAGACATGAATTGACTTGGTTTTCACCAGGCTACTGTGCTGAGGTGACAGGGGTTATCCCCAAGAGGGCCACTGAGGTTCCTGGGGTCTGGAGGTGGGGTTGCTTCAGTCTGAGGACAACAACAATCCCTGACAGATGAGTGAAGTCAGCCTTGCATAAAGAATATTAGCAGACCAAGCCAAGAACATAGACAGCTGTTTCTTTGGAGAAGTAGCAGATGCCAGTTTGGCCAGGAAGAAGTGCTGGCCTTCACATGGAGGTCCCTTCTAGCTGCTTCATAGGAAGTTCTTTTCAATGTTGGGAAATAAATTTTAAAAAACCAAACCAATAAACCAAAAAAAATAACAGCAAAAATTCTTTCTTCCTCTCTTTTTTGGGATCTGGTGAGTGTCTGTGGATTCCTCTATCCCCTCTTGGTCTCCACAGCCCTGAAAAAGTACTGATGTGTGGGATATAGGCCCAGCCCAGGCCTCGGAGATGGTGAGGAGTTGGGGCCCACAGCACACAAGGGCAGGCTGAGGGAGCTGCCTCTAGTCACTAGGGTGGGGGGTGGTGGAGCAGGTGCCCAGTGAAAGTGTGGATGCCCCATCCATTCAAGGTCAGGTTGGCTGGGGCTTTGACCAATCTGGTCTAGTGTCAGCCTCACCCCAGTGTTCAGCCAAGCCCTTATGTCACTGCCCAGTATTTCCAAGGAAATGGCAGGAGATGTGCTGGAGCCCTGCTGTGGACACAGGCACAGCCCAGTGTGAGGCTGACACCCTTTCTCTGGATTGTCACAGACTGACGAGTGCTCCCTGCGTGTCACCGGAGCTGTGACACTCTGAGGCAGAAACCCAGGAGCACAGGGCAGGCATCCCATTGCATCTACACCCACCATGGGCCTCTGGGACACTCTGCTTCAATGAAATAAATTGGATTGCCCTGGTCTGCACCAGCTCCAAGGCAGACGCTGGGTGCCAGTCAAGGTGGGGTGCCAGCCTGGGGCTACCCCCACAGAACTGCTCACATCTGTCCCTCGGTGCTGGCATGGGGTGTGGGGGAGTGCCCATGGCAATGCCACCCACCACAGCTGGAGCAACCCATGGGAACGGCCTGTGCCACATCCAGAGTCACCACCTAGCCCTGCTTCAGGCCAATCCCACCAGCCCAGCCCCCAGAGTATCTGTATCCCTGAGTTATGGGTCTGGCCCACCAGCTGCCCTGACCACCACAACTACCAGGTGCAATTGTTCCAAACGTACCGATAATCCAATAATCTGGGAATCCACCAGGTAGACACCACCACGGGAAAGTGGATTTGTGTTGATCAGGAGCTCCTCACTCGTGATGGCCATTGTTCTCCAGATGGGAGCTGCTCAATCCTCTTGGCACAGCGTTGTTGTGTGCTCCTAGAATAATTATACTTTACCAGAAATTTTCTCCCAGGTTTGCAAAACCTCAGTGAAGGGGGTCCCCTTTTCAATGCCAGGTCTATTTCCCATTGTTTCGAGCACTAAGAAGGGCCTGAACCCCCTTTCACGTGGAAAAAAAAAGGAGCTGAACTCCCCTTTAACACGTGCCTTGCAAGGGCTCTAATTCCTTACACCTTAGGAGTTGCTAGGGCTACTTTTAACACCAGTGACAGAGCTAAAGGCTTCCTGTTTCTTTGCAGCAAGGTGTCAGAGAGCCTCAAGAGCTCATCCCTGAGGTGTCAATGGCCTTGGCAGCCCCTCCCCAAGCACCACTAAGTGCTCTGAATCTAGCCAGCCTTGCCTCGTGTAGCAGCTCACCAGCAGCCTTCAAACTGGGATTCCTCCTGTTTGAGTAGTATTTCCTTTTCACCCTTGGCCTCAGCTTTCCCCCCTCTGAAACAGAAATGTCTATATAGAGGAGCATTTTAGAAAAGGACCATCAATTGTGTGTCTCCAGCTTTCTCAACTATTAACTGCTCACTTCTACTAGAGAACACTCATAATTTGAAGGAGAGCTTAGCTGATAAAAATCAGGATTCTCAGAGAACTTTGATTAAGTAAATAAATCAAAATCATAGGTCAGAACATCAGCAAAGCTGAGAATTTGAGAAAAAGTCACAGAAGTTCAGGTGGATGCCCATTGGAAGCAGTCAGGCTCTTTAAAAACACATGTTCCTGTACTTGTGATGTTTCCCACCTGGCAAATGAAATGGCTGTACTTTTTGTTAAAGCTAAAAGAAATAGCACATAAATTGTTAAGACAAAGTATTATGATAAAACTAGATTTTAAAACCCACAAAATGGGCTTAGTTCTCCCTGGATATTTGAGAATGGTTACAGATTGTTTCGGGCATTCCATGGGATCAGGAAAAAAGCAAAATTAAGATTACTGCTGGCCCCAAAAATACTCTAAAGGGCATTAGTTATCAAATAGTATTTAGAAAACATATAAATATCTTAGAAGTTTATGACCTAACTCTTTGCATTAGCAAATAGTGTCCATCTCCTGGATTTTTAATTTTCCAGCTAAGAATAAGAAAACTATGCTTACCTTTGAGAACACAAAACAATCTAGTGCAATAATCTTCTATTTAAATAATATTTACTTGCACATTCTAATAAAAAATAATAAAATTCTATGTTTCTAACCTCATGTATCACAAACACTGGGGAAGAAAAACCAGGTAAGAGTTAGAAAATCATCTGTCTATCAATGGTTTTATACTGACCATGTATTTCAAAGCAAATGAATGCAACACCAAATCAGACAGACTGAGCATCCCAAACACAGCTGGAAAGGTTGGTCTGATCAAGTGATTTTTCTCAGCTTTGGAGCTTCATCCATTTTTTGCGGGGCACAGATTCCTAAAGAGCAAATACACACCTCTCCTTTTTCACCTTTCACCTCAGTGATCTTCCTGGGATGGCTCAGATAGTGCTCAGATAGCTTTCCTCTCTGTGGGGATCAAACACCTGCCCAAGTGCAAGATTACCCCAACTATATTGTTCCTGACAAGGGAAATTGTAAAAATACAGTTTAAATGGCACTGGAAACTCCTTATGTCAAATAACTCCATATCCAGTGGAAGTAATTTACTGAAGTGTTTCCAACCTTGGGTAGGGAGAGACGTTGTTGTTTCAAACAAATTAAGTTTAATATTTCTGCACAGTGTTCTGTATTCACAAACACTAAAATAAGTTGTTGCACATACTGGGAAATAAATACATTTACTCCAGAATACCAAAGAGTTTCTTTAAAAAAATTTAATTTGCAAAAGCACATTCTTGCAGGTTTCTCTAAAACTCTCTAAAGTCTGAACAAAAAGGGAGATGCCTGGCTACTCGAAACAGGCCAAGACAGTCTTGTGTGCAAACGAGCCTGACATGTTACAGCTATGAAAAAACATTTCTGGTTAAATGTTAGTTCTCATGATAAGGTCATTTTTTGTCAAATTTGATCTATTCCATTCTTTAAAACCCCATACAATGTAAAGAAAATATAGACCATAACATATTCAAATTCTACTGTATAACATTGGTTTATTTAAGAAAGGCAAAGAGATGAATCAGAAAATGTTTACTGTGGGAATTAAAAAAAAATAAAAAGAATTAATTAATCTGCTTTTTCATTTTCTAGGGACAGAAACATTCATGTAGCACATTTTCTACTTCTTGAAGTTTAAGTAAACAAGTCAGAAACAAAGGTTATTTTTCTTTACAGGCAGATATAGTCTCAACATATTCTAAAATGAGTATTTCTACAGCTGCTCCCAAACACTGGATCTTTCAGACTGTCATTAGTTGGATGAAGACAGTGTTGGAAAGTGCAAAATCAGCTCAGTGGCTACTGGGAACTCTCAGAAATGAACCACCTCTAGAGTATGTACTTTCTGAGATACTTCTAGAGGTGCAACAAATTACAAAACATCCTCCACAGACATTTTTTGTTTTGTTTCCCTGCTCTTGACTACAAGAAATTGTTCAAAAAGGAGAAACAAAAGCCCTGGTCTTGTGATAATGGGGTAGAGATTGGCTCACTGCGTGGATGAATCCCACTGAAAAGTCAGCTCAAAGGAAAAGCAGATGGTTTTCTAATAGATACTTACATGGAAAGCATGAGAGAGAACAACTTTTTGTAATCTGTTCAACAGAAAAAAAAATCACTTGCTCAAAATGATTTTAGAAGAGGTTTCAAATAACTGACTCTTTCAGAGATATTTTGCAATGATTAACCCCAAGGCAAATTAATAACATGGTTTATGCTGTCACTGTGAACAGAGAGGAAAGAAGATATCACCAAAGGAGTCTTCTTAAGACTGTATCCGTATTTATATGTGTGTGTGCACAAATGTTTGCACATCTAAACCTAGAAAACGTTGGGAAAGTCATAAACTAAACCCATCCCACACTTAAAATTGACAATCCTGCTGGGCATGTACGTATGTCCCCTTTATACTTTGCATACAACTGTCAGAGGACCTGATTTTCCTGTCACTGAGCACAGGATTTTAATTTGAAATAAACTTAATTTTAATCACCAGAAAAGATGTTCACAATTTTAAGATAATAAAAATTATTAAAGCTCCAGTATTTGTCTTTTTCATACATGTTTTTCAGTAAGCCACTGTAAGAGGTTTGTTTCTTAGGGAAACTCCCTGTGTGATTTGCTTGTTCTCATGCAGGTTCAGTTCTGCCCTATTTTATCCCTTAAATCGTGGGCAAGGTTTTGTTTCTCTAAATGCTCTGTGGAGTTGCAGTAATGACATCACTGAATTTGGCAGCACATTTAACGGAGAAGGTGAACATTTTTCACCAACAGATATTCTAGATCCCCCCTTTGAGTGTCAACAAGTCTTCATGGGATGTATGTAAGAGCAGACTTTGCCCTCCCTTCCAAATCCAATTTTCTGAAGTGTTCATGCCAGTACTGCCCAATTTTTGTGATGCAGTTAAGCCCACATTTAAACAAAGACAGGAAGACATGAGGACTCTGGCAGGGACAGACAATTATGGAGACACAACAGAAGTTAGAAAGAAACATTGGTTACACCAGCAGGCTTGGGATTAGGCCTGACACAGAAATAAATGGGTGAAAAATGACATAATAAAGAAATCTGTACAGAAACCGAGCAGTTTAGGTGAGAAACAAACGGTGTGGCCAGAGTTCTTACCAATATAACACAACATCAGTGACCATCAGTTCTTACCAATATAACACAAAAGCAGTGACCATCAGTCTGTCACTGAGCACTGGCACCCATGACTCCCTCCAAGCAGTGCCAAGCAGTGTGCCCATTCTCTGGCAGGAAATCAGCCTCCTGCCATTCCCAGCACATCCCACTGCCCGGCCTGCATGCTGCACTGCCCCCACATCTGCACAGGGAGCTTCTTTGCACTTCAGCTTGCTTCTCTGCAACTGCACTCCTCGGATGCTGTGCTGCCTTCTTCTGGGCTTAGGGCTCAAAGTAGTGCAAGTATAACAAAAAGGTGTCCTCTTCTGAAATGCAATGCCAACACAAGGAAAGTTCAAGCAACTTAAAGAGGCACAGGTCCCAGTTTTTGCCTTCAGGAGGAGCTCTTTCTTCAGGATTGGGAGAGCTGTAATTTAATGGCTTCGGTTCAGCATTTTCTCTGCTAAGCTTCCATGCACGTCTCTGCAGCCGTGTCCTCTGACTGGTGACAGACACACAAGGTAGGGGACAGCACACGGGGACAAACATGCACTGGGACAGAGCAGGGTGACAGTGAGCATGTGAGAGCTGCATTGCTCCATGATAAACCCGCTGTGTGTGCTTTTCTGACATGGCTTGCATGAATGCTAAGAGGGGCTCTCATCCTCCAGATCCAGGCAGATAGAAATGAAGAAGAAAAAGAGAAAGGAAGATTATTTTCTGAGAAACAAGCATACTCTCTGATGGGCACTGTAAAATAAACCTAGTTCTACGGGCATCATTTACGTCACACTCCTAGAGTCAAGCTCTGCTACACTAGTAAAGCATCCTGGCAGCCACAAAATCCCAAGCAGAAAGCACACTGTTGTCAGGAAGCTTAAATTCATCATACAGGTGGCAATAAATCAGAGAGTGCTGAAAATTACTGCAGTAGGAAAACAGGACTTGGGAAATGTGGCCTCTGTGCTGAGCTTTGAGGTACAGCTCAAGAAGACAAAAAATGTGGTACAGTAAGTCCTAAGTGTCACCCTAAGAGTACAGAGGGGAGAATCCCTTTACATGTTCACCAGGGCTTGGTCAGAAACGTGTTCAGCACTTTAAAATTCCCCAACGACCTTGAACTGCCCAACTTGACAAATACCCAGGTGGAAGATTATGCAACCAGAATTGAAGGCCACCCTACTTCAAAATGAGAACATATACACAGGGATTTAACACACTTTAATTCATAGATATTGACTTCATAAAGCTTCCACTGACTTAGTGTTCTGGAGAGTCCCCATATAGAAAAACCTGCACATGTTTGAAAGAAGAGAAGGTTATAGATGGGATGAAAAAAAAAATAAAATCAGGGAACTTAAAGCAAAACAAGGAATTCCAGTAACACAGATTACCAAGAAGCTGAAAGGCATCTACCACCTGCAAGAAAGTGTTTGAAGTGATACCAAACAGGAATTCAACCTGTGGATTTGTGCAATGTAGTCCAAAAGACAGAATAAATGGTGCTTTTGAAAATGGGTTTGGGGTTTTCTTGGAAAGAAAAGAAAATCAGCAAAAACCTTGTCATAGTGTCACTGGACTCAGTAACTCTTGAGAATTCCTCAGTCAGAGCTATGTTCCACAATCAGCTTTTTGAGATGACACTGTTAGAAATCTAGTAAGAGTACACAACACCACTGCAGCTCTACTTTAAAACAGAAGTTAGAATTAACAGTACACAGAATTTCTTTTCAGCCTACACTATAAAACACTGAATCCTCAACTAAATACAATTAGGAATGAAATAGAGCCTCACTGTTTGGTTTTTT
>VXAX01005349.1:63384-119869 GCA_013399835.1 Leptocoma aspasia | reverse complement strand
TTTTTTTTTTTTTTTTTTTTACTTAGGAAAACTCAGTGGGCTTGATTTAAATATTTTGCTGAGCAACTTTTCAGTTCCTGACATTTGCTCAGTATTCCCATGTTTGTTTGGGGTCATTCTCATAAATTAATTTGCACAAAACTCAATTTCAGTGCAACTTAATTGCCTGATGAGAACTCTGTAGTTATATGGTTTGGTTTTCCAGTATTCTAAAGTGAAATGGTTTAGTCTTCAGGATGAAGTTCAAAATGGAGACCCTCTGTCTCCTAATGCTCACCCATGGCAACAGCTGGAAAAATAAGGAATAATAACATTCCTGGTTGGCAAAAAAAGCCTTTTGCCAATTCAGGCATACAGCACTAAGTGTCGGTGATTTTGTCTAGAAGTCCTGTTTTTTTCTTGGATGAAAAGTTCATATTTTTAGTAACAAATACCAAATCACATGTAAGGCAGCAGGAAATGAGGCAGAGCCTTTACTAGAAAACACGGCTCTATTTGTGTTTAGTACTGGAAATGCTGCCCTTCAGAAAGAAATGTCGTGGTCACAAACCAGCAGCATCATTAGGCAAAACCCAAGGNATAATAGCTATGTTATTTTTTTTTCCAGCAGGACTATCAAGCTCTGCTCATATGACAACTGAGGAAGTTGCTGGAAAAAGCAACTGCCTCTCAACCAAGCCAACTTGGTACACCTCTAACTACTTGAAAGACTATTTTATTTGAGCTTAAACCACATCTTTGAAAATGTTTTTAAAATAGCTAAAAAAATGTTGTAATGTTTAAAGACACATCAGGACCAACAAAGTTCTACCTCTAGAAGGCCAGGAGATTCTCCCTAGGGAAGAGAATAGGATGGCAATAACTGGGTTATCTTCTGCTGACCCAGACTGGAATGAAGACCTCCTGCTACAAGGTGCCAGGGCTCATAAACTTGTTTGAACATCAAAGGCTGCACTTGATGATCTTGGAGGTCTTTTCCAACCTCAGTGATTCCGTGAGCAGTGTCCAAAGCCCACCCAACACACTCTGGATTTGTGTACCAGTGAGATTTTCTGCACTGGCAAAATGGGCGATCTCAGGATGTAATTTTCCAGCACATCAAGACTAAATGTTAAGATTGCACTTACCTAGACAGTAGGCCTTAAAAAAATATTTAAAATTCAAGGGGAGTGAAAAAATTCCTGCTATTATTTAGTAAGTCAACATAGGAAAGGTACACGATTTCCTATGTGATGTTCAAGAGTGCCTAAGGGAATTAAGAAGTGCACTCTTGTGAGGGCTTTGGAATTCTCATCACTTAATGTGTCCTCATCACACTGACAGATTGCTGCAGTCACAGTCTGGCAATCTGCATAGAGCTGCAGGACCAGAAGCTTACTAAAGCTTACTAAATCTCCTAAATGCGAGCTCAAGCTTCAAACCAAGCTTAAGGACAGCAAATTTTGAACAAATAATCTCCTTTCATCCAAACTGTAAGCATTAAACTTAGCTAGATTTTAATGTCAAAATTTATTAAAAAATGTTTATAAATTTTAATAAATGTTTATAAGTGTTTGAGAATTACTCTTACACTTCATAAATTACTGACACTTCTAATGGCATTGTGCCAACTGGGATAGCCTCAATAATAAGCCACAGATACAGGGTGAAATGTGAGAAACACTGTAAACATCCCAGCTGAGTATAAAGGTAGTCAGAAATCATGAGGCTCATTGTTTTTAAATCATGACAGAGTCAAAGTGGGCAGTAACAATAGTTGTGAACAACTGAGTCACATCCAAGGGAAAGAAAAAAAAAAACAAGGAAAAATACAAAAAGGCAATTTGCAGCACAATTGCCAAGTGTCTCAGTTTGCTACATAAAAGCATAAATAGGTGATTGCATTAACTGAACCTCTGCAATGTGTTCAGGAATAGTAGTTTTAAAACAACAGATGCTGGGAAGTAAAACACAACCAACAACACACACTATCAGAAGGAATAGTGCATCAGATGGTTTGTCCTCACTGTTTTTTTCTGCACTTTTAGTAACCAAAAATAACACAAGGTAAAAAATTGAAGCCTTGCTTAAATAATTGACAAGATCTCCATAGAATTCAACAGCATCAAGATCTGATCCTAGGAGATTGGTTAGACGGTTTCTACACAGGCAGCAGAAAACTTTGTATTTTGGTTGGTTCAGGGAGCATTAAATTGAGTTCTGAACACAGCACCACCACCTGTCATCCACCAGCCTCAAAGCACTCCTGGAAATCCTCTCAGCAGAACAGAGCCAGGCCAACACCCAGGAGTTCCATCCAACCCATTGGAACTGAGGCACAAAGAGGTTCCAGGATTTGCACAAAGTCAGATGCTCCGTGGGGATTAAAGCCCAGGTGACCCGATCCCCAGGCCTGTGTTGAATCAGCCTAGAAGACTGTGGTGATTTTAACTCAGATTTTGACTCTTCAGGACTTTTTTTTTGCCTGTACCCAAGCACAGAATAGATCATGAGTATTCCAGGGACTTGTGAGGTTCTGACTCTCAAGTAGGACTTTGTTACAGTCCGTGTGCTTAACAAGCTTTTGTCAGAGTAATTTTCAAACTGCTATTGCAGACTTAAATAAAACCATGAAAAGCTTCCAGTGTTATTGTATAATCCAATTATAATGTGAATAGGGAAGATTTTTTCTCAAAAATGTACACATAATTTTTCTGAACAGTGTCCTCTTCCTAGAGCCGTTCAGCAAACCAGAGTACTGGTTCCATTAAAGAGTTTCAGAAAAGCCACTTAATTCAAGTCTTCTCAGTGAAGGTATTCTATATATTCATACCTATATTCATACCCTTACTGAAAAAGGGGAATCGAAAATGTATAGGCAGTTAAATAAAATACAACATACAAAATAAGTTTTAATGCATTTTCATCCAATATACAGGCATTTGTGAGTATCAGCTACTGAGCTGTAGTTCAGAGCAAAACACCAAAAGCATTGAGATAGTTGTGCAAATTCTTTTCTTAGTTCCTTGGCGAGCAACAAAAAGAACTGAAGAATATCTACATAATTAATTTCAAACACTTACAGGGCAGAACTCTGGAAGGTACTTTTTGTACATGAAGAGCAACAGGAGCCTGATTTCATTAAGTAGCACATACAAAAGAAGCCTGCACCTACAGTTAGATTAAATCTACTGCAAGATTTATATGTATAAAACTGCTTTATTCTAATAATCAAAATGAGGCCTTTTGAGAAATCTGAGTCATCAGCTCATAATTCTAATAAATGTGACTGCTGTGCTGTCCTTAATTGCCAAGCAAAGATATGTGATTGGTGAGCACAGGATTCTGTAAAAGCAGGAAAAAATATCACAAATGATGTTTTAGGAGAGCAGTGGGATAGTATGGGGCAAATAGTTAGAATGCCACAGGATCAAACCCAAAATCTTCCCTCTGACACGTGCAATACATTAGGAGAAACCTTCTCTGCCCAGAACACCAGGCAACCCCCTGTCTTGTCCTACTACAATAAGCAAAGACAAAAAAATCTGATATTGGTCTAGACTCATCATCCCTTCAGGGCAAAACTCTTCTTTGCCATCCTTGTTTTATCCTTATGTGAAATTACAAATTAATTAATAATAAAATTCGTAAAAGCTATGATACAAGAACTGAGAATGATTTTCCATAGTAAGGACTGGATTGATTTTCTGATTTTTTTAATGAGCATCACCCAGGTAGGGGTAAGACTTTAATAGCAGAAAAGTAGGTCTAATGCCCAATACTTTTAGAGAGCTCACTGGTGTCTCTGCTTGTTTAAAGCCTCTCCTTTGTTCACCACGAGGGAGCAAAACCTCAGAAAGTTTGAATTGATGGCATTGGTTCCCCATGACCGATAAAACTCTGTGGTGTCATTTGACTCCACAATGATATTTTTCAATTGTGCAGCCACCAGATTTTGTTACAGAGCCCTTTTCACTCCAACTCCTTCAGTGCTACGATCTCATGAGGACAGCCAGCTGGGAACTCCAGCACTATTGTAAGGCAACTTGAATTGCAAGAGATTTGCCCAGTAATTATTACAAAACCATTCTCACTGATTTCTTAACAGCAGAATTTATAACAAGAGCCTATGACATTACTGTTTTATGTGCCATATATTATCCTATAAAAGGAACAGAGTGATGCCTAGCTTCTAAAAAATAAACTATTTTAGGCCACCAACACAATTCAGCTCACAAAATCACTTCCAACCTTTTGAGAGAAAAAAAAAAAAAAAAAAAAAAGGAGAAATAAGGCTGCACTACAAAGGGAATCCAACAGCCTGCCTCCAGGCTTGTGGACAGCTCTGCTCATTGATTTGCAACCAATGGTTTGGAAACTGAATATTTACTGAGAAAAAATTCGGATTATATTTTAGGCAAGCTTTTTTATCTGCTACCTTTTAATGTGTTAATTTACTCTACTGAAAAGCCAAAGGGCCAAATTCACCCCTCTGATAAGGCTTCTATTGTAGGAGCATCACTGAATGTGCACCAAAGGCATTATTCATCTGTGGAGAGATCACTGAGCAATATTGTCAAACACTTTTGAGCTGCACATCCTTGAAGAGCAGATAAAGGAATTGTAAAGAGAATGGGAAGGAACAGAACATCAGAGATGAAGAAAACTAGATAAAGGGCCAGGAAGAAACTGTTTGATGTAAACAGAGTGACAAGTTAGATTAAGAACTCTCATTAAAGCATGAAGCATTTGCCCATAAGCAATTCAGGCAAGGAATTTGTTTACAACTCTGCCAAAATCAACAGCAGATGCAAAAAATCATCAATATTGGGATTTTAAATAACATCAAATCTACTGTATCCAAACATTCACTAAGACTGTGTGAAGGAAATACACAGCTCGGGGCCATTCTATTGTTTGTCACACTGAGTAAACAAGGTTATGCCCTGCTGCACATTGAATGCAGGCCCAGCAGAAGTTACTAACAGGAGTGTACCACTAACTACTCCTTGGTTACTTCAGTGTGCATGTGTCTCTGAAAAGGCTTACTAGTACCAAGATTTTATTACTGATGGGGAAGAAAACGTAACTTTCTGAGGAAAATGTAATTTCAGATGTGACTTTATGCTAAGACAGAACCTGGTTTGACTTTTCCAGGTTAGGAGGACAAAATTTAGAGATGTGCTGGAAAGCTTGTGGTATCACCTTGCATGTGACCTTTACCAGAAAATATCCAGCAAAAATGATCCATCAGAAATAATATCGATTTGAAATTAATCTTTGAAACTGCTTCCGGAGCAGATGGTGAAGGCCAAGTGAATCAAACCCAGCACCTTGCCCAACAATAGTGAGGAATTAGGGTTTTGGCAAAGGGCATTAGGAACAAATCCTATTCTAACTGAACCAGACTTAGTGAGAGTTCCTCATTCTTAGTCCCAGGTTAACATCCCCCTCTAGTGACCTCCATTTATTGTGGGGAGTTTTTCCCTCAGCAGCTCGTTGGCTGATGGCCCTGTGAGATTCTGTTAAGATGATGGGAATTTGAGTCACAACTTTCCTCCTGGAATGGTTACAGGTTAAAAAAAATACTTGGCTGGGAAGAACATGCAGTGAGAGTGAAGCTACACAATGTGCTGGCAGCAAAATTGTCCCAAGAAGCTGAACTTGCAGCCTTTCCCCAGCCCCTCATTCTCATCCCTGTGCAGGAGTTCACTGCACATGAGTTTCCTTCCATGCCAGTTCCCTGGGGGGGTCATGATGTGAGTCAGACCATTGTTATGATCTGGGTTAAAAATAACCCTTCCTAAACCAGCTCCACCACCAGAGCCAGCAGATTGTGTATTTGCACCACGAGACACTCAGCTCCTTGGCCACAGTGCTGTGCACAGAACTGTGTCAGGTGCCACTTTCTCAGGCTCTAAAGTGAGCGTGCGACTGGCAAGGCACAGAATTCAAGCCATGCAGATTCAGCCATTCCAATGCTGCAGAGTTCTTGAAATCCACATCACACCTAAATACCAGCACTGGGAATTCCTGACTGGTTTTGCAGTAGTCCAAACAAAAAATTCTGGTGGCCACTGGAGCTAGTTTTTAAAGGCTGACATCATGTAAGCAAAGGCCTAAGGGCCTTCTCTGTTAAATCCAAAGCGAGATGACAGATGGGGATGTGAAATTGTGGGAAGCCACCAGCTACAGAGAAAAACAAAGCAAAGCCAAAGTATGGCTCTGCAGCTCACGACTCAGCACTTTGATCACTCATGGAGGGAACTGATGCTCGTTTCCCTCAAACAAAAGGTGTCTTTCCATTTTATACCATTGCATGGAAAGGCTCCTCGCAAAAAGGTGAAGGGAAACAAAAGACAGAGCTTCCTGTTAATTAAAGATACTATTTGACATGCTGAGTCTATCAACAAAACATTGTTTAAAGGCAGCAGACTTTCTTCCCTTAGATTGTTTAAAAGATTAGAAAAAAATGGTGGCAATTATTTATTTTCATCTCTTATCTGAAATTCCTTCGTCTCTATACTGGGAAGGAGAGCTGAAGGCAAAGGTGAAGAGAGCATATTTCTTTTGTTAGTTGAAATGATACAGTCCAAATGGCACGACCTTAAGGAGAGCTTTATGGCCTGTCCCCTACAGTCAAAAATGGCCTGTCAGCTATGAGACAATCAGATTTGATCTCATTTTCGCATTGCATAATCTCTGGTTGTGCAGTGCAAGAGTTTATAAGGAATTAAAAGGAGGGCCTGAATACACACAGTATAAAACACAGCTACTACTTGACTCACATTTCCACACCCTTCTGGTGAACATATCAATTCTATTACTCTGTGTGCCATTCTGGACAACATTGCACAGAACAGTGGCAGCAAGACCATTCTTTTTAAAGATGTTTTACAATGTGCTTTCGAGTTGCACCTCCTAGCTTTTGAAATGTTCAGGAGAGAAGATGACAATGGCTTGTTTTTTGCTTGTGTTTTATTTTGAAATAGTATTTGTTTATATATTCCATATAGATCAGAAAAAAGGAAACGCAAAATCTGCACTGTTTTAAGCTATTCTGTGTCCTGCCAGTGTCTCATTTGTATGCAGCATACACTAGATTTGCCTAGAAGGATTTAGCTCAGTAGCTGGCACGTTTACATCAGAGAACAACATACACAGTTTCAATCGATTTCAAGCATTCTTACAATGGGAAATAAATATGAAAAGTGGTTGTTGCTCGAAGTTCAAAAAATGCGATCAACAAATTGTAAAAGCTCAAAAGGCCAGACAAATTTAATAAAATATTTCCATTTACCTTCCTCAGCTTTACACAGCCTGTTAAAATAATAAGACTCTCTGCAGAGTGCCTTTATCCAATTGTTTATATCACTTCATACAAAATATGTGTTTGAATTACCACAGCAATACAAGGATATAAATTCCCAGCCCACAAAATGCCAAATTCAACAGAAGTTATGCTTTCTTGGCATCGAGATGTTTTCCCTTTCCCTTTCTGTACTGCAAATACATTTACATTTGAAACAAATTAAAAAGCATGTAGATGTTAAAACATAATGACAGCTTAGAATTCAAGTGACTTGTGCAACATTATTTTGTGCTTTCCACTTCTCCATTTCCTCCTACTGCAATTAAAATTCATCATGCCCTACTACATGTACAATAGCAATGCATCAAGTTCAGTCCAGTAGAGGTTTTCAACCTTCAGGCTCGGCTTTATACTACATGAGATCCTTGCACAATCAAAGAAAAAAAAAGTGCATCTTTTCTCCTCATCTTTCTCTTATTCTGGATGATGTGAAGCTCTGATTAGTTGATGCAGGAATGCAACCTTGAGGTACGATTGCAGCCTTGGAATGATTCTTAAATGTAAAAACAAACTTTTGGAGCACTCACGCCCTTTCTGGATTTTAAAAAAAGACACCACTGTCATGGTGCTCCTGGAGCCACGGTACAGTACATCATGGCACACATCCATAACATAACCAGGGACATGAGAGACAACTCCTATTTACAAAAAACTTGATGTCACTTCCAGAAAAATATGACAGAAAAAAAAAAAAAAAGGAAAATATAATTTCCTGAATGTCCTGATTTTTTTAGAAGATTCCTTTTACTTTCTCTTCAGCAACAGAGTGGTCCTCCACAACTGCATTTTTCCCTGACCTTTTTAGTATGGACCATAAGCGACACCAGCAGGAATTGGGAATCATATGGCAAACTGCTTCCTTCGAGAGGATGCTCACCCACGCCCCTTTACTCACAAGCCAGCTTGCTGTCAAAACTGGAAAGGGCAATGGAAAAGGCTTGTAGTGCACACATTGGGTAGTTGTAGTCCATGGTGAACACGTCCTCAGCCACGCGGCCAAACTGCATCACGATGTAGTCAGCTGCAGGAAAGGTCAGGAAAGGCAACAAGCATTACTGCTGTTTGCAGCCCTCACTAGACAAGTAGGCATCCAACACTACCCTCTGTCCCAGAGCAACCACCCAAACATGCTCACTCATCAAACTTCCCAGCACTTATTCATGCAAGTGGGTGTGCTGATAGCAGAGCGAGAAGCAGGGACAGCTTGAGTGATAAAGGGTTGCAAGACTTGTTAGCGTCAAAAAAAGTGACGCATATAAAAAGTGCTTTTTGCAAGAACAGAGGGACGATGGCTTCTGTAGGGACTGGTGAAGCCTCTTGTACAGATCTCAATTAAACCTGCTCAGGTGATAACTGTGAGGGCAGAATCCCTCCCAGACTGTGCACACAGTGCTGTTCCTACACCTTACAGGCAGAGAGCTCTACTTACGATCGTTATCATGGATAATTTGGAAGTTCTTCACCGAGGCCTGTGTGACTCGACCATGGAAATTCAGAACATAGGACTGGGTGTCATCATTCCAGACTGGTGTTTTGTTGTGCAGCTCAATGACACTCTCTGTATTTTTGTTCTGCCACCTTGCAAGAAGCGTCTCGTGCTCCTGCACACACCAGATACACACTTCAGTTTAACATGCTCATGTGACAAAAATTACATTAACAGGGAAGAAAAAATGTATCAATCCTGGCCCAAAGACTGAACTCTTACCCTCAACCCCCAAACTAACTTCAATAAATGAAACTGAGAACTCTGAGGACCTAAATGCGAATGTGCATTTGAGTCCTTTCCTAACAAAGGTTAGTTGTACCTTTTGTTATCCAAATACTTTATTTGTAGTGTTTCTTGGGTCCCAGTAGTGGTCACACTTCCTATTGTTCTGCAATTCTTTGAATACCATTTTATTAACTTCTAGACCTTCAGAAATGCAAATACAAAACCCCAACTCTACCTGAAAAAGAGTTCAAGTAATTTTTAGTGCTGGCTGCTGGGAAGACTTACATTTCGTGGTCTGATGGAAACTCTTTCATGATCCATATTCATTCCTGGTATGATCACGCTCATTTTACGAGGTCCTTTAAACCCCAGGACATTTGTTTCCTAAAAATGTTTAGAAAATATTTCATCATGTTCTTTATTTTTAAAGTTAATTTCTTCAGCAGAGAGACACCATGGCAGCCCAGGGAACTTATTTGTTAGTCAACTCAAAAAACATCTTGAAACTCCCACCTTCACTGGCACTGCCAAACATTCTAGCTTTGTCTTAGAAGCTCCAACAACAGGAAAAATGGAAATAGGTTTCCAAAAACATTCCTAACACTGGCTGCCAGCAACCTTAATATAATTTTAAAAAAATCCCTTTGTTAAGAAAGGATATGAATTAACCAGATTCCTTGGCTACGGCTAGATCCCAAAATAAAGTAGTTGCAATTTAAAAATCATCAAATGCAGTCACACATTTTGATGTGAGACAAAATTAAATATATGAGACCAGCTCTATTTATTCCAGAGCCAGCACAAAAGCAAACGAAATGCTAGTCAGAGCATCTGATAGCACTGCTGTGGTTTTCTAAGTTTGCTTAGAGATGACCACAGTAAAAAAATAAACACGTTAGCATGAAGGCAAATTTTCTAGCTATGAAGACAGGGAAAAGTAAAGAAATCACATGGGGAGCAAAAACAAATCCACAGAAAATACAAGTTCTTCCGTTAAACCTGATCTGATGCTTTCCTGACCAGCTTTTCACAAGAGCACTCCAGCATTGCACTGTCCTCTCAAAACACAACCATTAAAACCAAAACCAGCCTAAAGACTTATTTTCATCTGACACCTTTTTTTCTCCCACAGAAGCAACCAGGGCAAAATATTTCAGTAAGTTATCATCTGCTTTTGAACCAGAAAAAGTAAAGAACAAAATTTTCCAGTAAAACCTGATTTTATCATTAACCCAGTGAATGAAACAGTGACACTTTGAAATCCATCTCCTCGTGTTTTGTGATAGCTTTTTCTCAGTCACATGTATTTTTTTCCCCATCTGCCAAACTGAAATGAAGGGCTTTGGAGATGCACTAAGGAATCTCGGGAAGAACATTCCCATTGTTCCCAGCAACATACCACAGGACGCCAAGACCCAGACACCCCTTGGCTCCAGCTGGTGTGGCTTTACACTGGGACATTTAAAAGTGATGTATTCAGCTGTCTCTGCTTTTACATTTTTAATTAAAATGTCCTGATCTTATGGAATTTAAACATAATTAAACTTATTAAAACATCTCTACTTTTGTAAGCAAAAATCCATGCATCTCAACCCACTGGAAATATCTGAAAATACCCACCTAAAATACCCACAGCTTTCCCATCATCAGACCTTTGAAATAACTTTGCCTGTTCCAGCAAACCATCTGGAGATTTTCCACAACTCATTAAAGATTTGCATGCATGCAAGAGAAATTCTACTGGGTTATTTTACTGCATGCTCCTGAAGCAATCCAGGCATATTCATATATCTTCCTAACTGTGCACATTAATGGGAAGATTCTGCCTCTTTTCTGAATCATTTATGTCCCCTCCTTTGGCAGAGTAAAACATGTTATCAGTTCAGCTGGTTCTGCATCATGGCAAGATGAAAACTGATATGACTGTCAGCAGATTTTATAAGTAGGAGAGACTCAGCACAGCAGAGGACAAGTTCTAAGAAAAGATTCATGCTTATGCTTATTTTCCACTAAGTACTGACAATTTTGGGCTTCTCTGATATGCCTTACAAGCTTTTCTTCTCCTCAAGCTGCAGTTACGCTATACATAACCAATTTCGATGCTGACTGGTTGAAGACATTGTTGAAGGTAAAATTAAATAATAGTGCTGAATCACTTCCCTCCCAACAAGCAGAGGAAAACAACAGGACTATATTCTTTGGGTTTACTCAGAAACACTGAAATTGGTACTTCTGGCACATGATAAGAGAACTAGTTGCTACTAGTTGCACATTACCACCATCACCAATTATCACACACTGTGCTGGCAAACACTACCCTTTTGCTAAACTCACAGTACCAAACTGAAATTACATAAACATGGAATATGTGAGGAAAATTATTAAAATTACCTCACCTCCTGCCTCACTCCCTGCTTCTCTTTTATTTCCCTCCTCCACTCTTTTGTGTGTGGAAATTTAAGACAACAAAGGGTATTATTAGGGGAAAATAAACCAAATTCTGATTTCATACCATTTTAACACCCCTGACAGTCTTGGTTTACACAGGAGCACAAATGTTGTTCACTAGCAGAGCCCTATTGACTCAACCAGGACACCAATGATTTTTATCAGCTCAGGACTTAGCCCAGTATTGCTGCATTCTCTTCCTTAGCCCCTCCAGTCAGCCTCACAATAAACTGGGCTGCCAGAACACAGAGTCTCTCCCTGGGGCTGCCTTTAGAATCTTACACACTTTCAAATAATTACGTAAGCATGTTGCTTTAGTGGCAATAGCTGCCATGATAAAAGCAGCAATGTGAACATCCCAGCAGCTCCCAGGAGATTCACGATTTTATTACCCCCATTTTCTTGCAGCCACTTCCCTTCCTGGGCTTGTTTCACACAGCTGTGCCTTGTCCTTAATATTTTCTGTAGAAATTACCATTCCAAGGAGGGCCCAGCTCACAGAACCCACAACACTGCGGGAGCACAATGCAAGTGACTGAGGCCTGAGTAGGAGCACAGAGTCTTGCTACTGCACTGAAACCTGAGCCACACCTCAGGGTGTCAGCTGAGCTCACTGCCTGGAATCTGACACAAACTCAACTGTAAGACACGATGGAATCCAGCACAGAAAATCCTGGTACCGGTGGCACAGTAGCACCTCACTGCTCCTGGATAAATTTTGCCAACAATTCTGCAATCAGCCATTAGGTGCTGCTGCAGGTTTATTAATATGCTGGGCTGCCAACACTAGGGCAGTAAAAGTGGCCAACAGCACCCAAGAAACCTCTGACCTTGCCTAGCTCTGTTCCTTGAAACACATCTTAAGGTGAGCTCCACAAAGAAAGCCCTCACCAGATTTATCCCACAGTCAGCCACGGATGCATCACCAGTATAAAAACTGCCTATATAAATTAGACCTGCTGAGATGATTAAGCAGGTCATGCTCAGAAAGTTGGGTACAGCTTGATCTCCACATGGGTACTTGCTCAGCTGAGCTGAGGGACAGTGAGAGGCATAGTGGTGCTTTCAAAGTATTGTTTTTATAGCTTTTGCTGCAGGGGAAATCTCAGGGCAGGAATTAAAAGACTGCCTTAGGACAAGGGTGTTTCAGCTCTGCTCTTCCTGGCACTCTCTGCTCTGGTTCTGCTGCAGCCAGGAACAATAATCTCACTTCAGCAAACCTGGCTAGTTTGAAATGAAATACAATTCCAATTTCCTTTTGTCCTCTGGCCACAGCACACCTGCAAGCCTGCTGTCTTTCTCCACTAGTACCAAAATATCAGTGGAACAAGTAATTTTCTTATATAAATTACCACTTTCTAACTGCTGATTACAGACATATAAAAGCAGCTTATCTCAGCCCCATTATCCAAACAGTGGCTATGGTTTGGTTCTTTCCAACACCCATACTTCTAATTACCTCTGCTGACCACAACAGCTTTTTATTTGGTATTGTTCATCATTCAAGTATCATTTGTTGTTGACTTAAGCAATGCCCAAATTTCTCAATATATAGGGTTTTTTAAATTTTGCTTTGGTTTTCTTTTTGCATTTCCAGTTTGCACCAGATTAGTTGCCTGGCTCCAGGGAGTGCCATCCTATATAAAACAGTCAAACTACCTTTATTAAACATGTATGTTCTGCTAGGCTTCTACTGAGACTTCAGTCAAAGTGACCTCAAATCCTGGAGTCTCGTTTTAAATCCTGCAAGATGAATTTTTGGAAATTCTCAGAATTTCAAATCCAACAGGAAGGGAGGGATATGTACCTGCTCATCTGTCTGTCTCCAACCACAAACCACGTGCCTGAGTAACAGCACATGTGAACACACACACTTTATCCACATTTAAGCTGCATCCTAAGCAGCAGGAAGAGAATATGCTGGCAGCTAATACTGCCCTCCTTCAGAACTCCCAGCACTCTGCACAGAAGGGATGGCTCTCAGCTTCCTTGTTCACAGAAATCTTCCAGATGCATTGCTCCCCCCAGCCCAAAGCTCACCCTTCTGGGAACACATTCTGTGCATACATGGGGTATGTGGTGCGGTGGACCTCAACCTGACAGATTTCCAGGCATCCTTGATTAGAGCTGGGCAGGAGCTCTTCAGAAAAGTCATTCTTGGATATTTTTATTGGAAGTTTTTGTGGAAGATTTTTTTCTGATTTGTGAAACCAGACAACTTTCTGTAGCAGTGTACATACCAGTTTTCACTGGAAGGATTTCTTGGGCCCAAATATTTCTGAACAGAAAGAGCACTCTCACCAAAAAGGTTATTCATCCAGCAATTGTGAAACAACAGCAACTGCGTTTCAAGCCTCGATTGTCTGCATTGTTCCTGACAAATGCTACTTACTCTCCTGTAAGAGCCTGGTTTCTCTCATTCAATCAAATTTTGGATTTTACTTGTGTATTTTTTCCTGGCAAAAAGGAGTTTTAGAGTTTTTATCCCAATCTCAGCTACTGTCAGCTCCCAATGGTTTGCACCAGAGAGGCCTCCTCCAAAATGCCATAACAAACCATCATGCTTTAGAGCAGTAATGCCACGTGCACAACTCTTCCCAGTTCAGGAGGTTCCCTCAGGTGGTGCCTGCAGGCTGTGATCCTGCCCTTTCCAGAGGGTTATGTAAGAGCTCCAACACCCCCTTCTCACCAAAGGTGAGAACTGGGCAACCCTGTGCAGTGCACAACGTTTTTCACCTCTACTTTGCACTGAGCCTCCCGGTTCCTCTAGTGGAGATCAGCTGCCTGGTTGCATCAAAGTCTGAATCCTGATTTGCATAATCATAAGTGGAAGGAAATTCAGTGTGCTGTTTCAGAAAGTGAGCTGCCCTTCCTGCACGCTGTGCCTGTGAGCAGTACTTACATAACAAATAGCAGCTAGCTCCTGACGCAGGGTACTCGCCTCCAGGCTGGATGTTGTTTTCATTGGATTTACTCCATTGTCATAAACTGTAAACTTAGTTCCCATAAGATTTGATCTACCAAAAAAAAAAAAATGGAAAATCCAATCAGCATCTGTCAGCAATGCTGCCCAAGACATCTATCCTTTACTGCACTGTGGCCCCAGAGGAAAGGCAAATATTGAGTACAGAGAGTTGTTATTTCTAATCCCAGCTATATGGCAATTCCTGGATTAAAGGCCAAAATGGCAAAAATGTAAAGGTACAGAAGTGTATACTAAAGGTCCCTTATCATTATGCTGGAGATTTCTGCTAATATCTTACAAACTAGGAAATTCAAGAAAGCTGTAAGGAAACACTCGGGTGGGGTTATTTTGTGCGTCTGCTTGGTTTTTAAAATACACTTACTTTCTACAAAACCACCTGCTTTCTTACCTGACTACTACACTCTGTTAGAATATAGGGAGTGACTTTTATGAAGTGAGATCAAATCTCTCCTATTGCAATGGAAAGAAGTGCAAAATACAGTGCAGGCACAGATGATCTGAACACACACGCAGGGGCTCCACGGAGGGATCAACAGCAGACTGGTTGTACAACGTGGGGACAGACAGAGAAGGAACACGTGGTCCTGAAATAATTCCACTACCTGTAAATAGCTAATTTGGATCTCAAGGAACAGGCAAAACCAAAGGGGTTTTCAGAGTGTGTAACGGTGCATTCCAAAGTATTTATATCAATAGAGGCTAGACACAATGTACTCATGCACTTCTGAAAATCCCATTAAGATAAGTTGTGCCGGTACACCCTTGAGAATCTGGCCTTTGAGCACTTAAGGGCTTCAGTCCTGCTGACTTTTAATAAAATGTGATCCTGCAAGTACTTGAGACATTTTTGAAAACATGCCTTGGATACAGGTGATCTTTAAGACCATGATCACATGATGTAGTCAGGCCTCTAACTAAGAAGACATAGTGGATTACAGGCTTCTTAATATCAAATAAACTTTACATTACATAATGAAAATTCCTAGACTTATCACTGTTTACCTCAGTTTTCCAATAAAACTCTCTCCACCCCGAGACAGGTCAGTTGGGTCTATAGAGATGAGGTAATTAGAGGTTTTACTCTTCTTTCGTTTCCTTCCAGCCAACAGAAACACCTAAGCAATGCAAAAAAACATATTCTAGAATGCTAAAGGGGTTAGCACACACCACTTCCTGCTTTGATATAAGGAAACCATAAGCAATTTTTCTGTCTTCAAGCATCAATAGCAAAGTAGCATATCTCCTGGGTTTAGCAAAACTAGGAAAAAAAATCTGGTAAGGGAAAATGACTTCTCAACCACTGATTTTATTATTTATGGTTTAAATAATTAAATCTGATCTATTTTGTTAAATGTTTCATTCTAACTTGCTCTGGCTCTTCCAGCTGAATTGAAAGTAGATGCTTTTCAGGCCACAGAACACAGAGAGCTCCAGCTGCTGACAGTCACATGGATTATTTAAGGCCAAAGATTAGACATATGAAGAAAGGCAGTGGAAGAAAGTGGTATTGTTGTTTGGCTTTGGGAAGACTGTAGGGTAGATCTAGCAAATGCAAAAATGTATCCAAAATACAAGACTACATTTTCTTTGTAACACTCCTTCAGATTTTTATTATTATCTTTTTTAATATTCAGATGCAACTGGTATGCCATTCAAGTTATGTTATGACCTTTTTACCATGCTCCCTTTCCAAGTGGAGGTAATAAGTAGGGTACATCCCTCGGTCCATTCCCTTCTTGTCTCTTGTGATCCTGCACTTGACAGTGACTCCCTGTGGGGCAGGTCTGACAGCAAACTCCTCCAGGTCATCCACATCTATGAGAGGCTCATTTGTGGAAGGACTGGGGGCTGAGGCTGCTTCCTAAAACAATAAGCAAAATTCAGGGGTTTTTAACAACAAGGCTATAAGCACAAAGGAACAGCATTTGATAGAAGCTGCACTTTTAAAACGTCAGACCAAGGGCTGTATTGTCTTGCTGCTGCTCCGTGTACAAACCCACCTGGTGGAGCAGAACAGGGTGGCTGCACAGACAGAATGTGTACAGGGGTTACAGAGCGAACCCTGGCTCACACCTTCCTGTCCCACCACACTCCTTCTGTCAGAAAGACCATGCTCAAGGACAGGGGTGGCCTTTGATGAAAGGAAAAAATGGGACAGGGAGCAAGAGTTTAAGCTCCAGAGAGATCTAATAAAGATGAGAAGTCAGTGCAGCATATAAAAGAGCAGGGCACCATCAAGTGGTTCAGCAAGAGCTTGTGATTTGGAATATTTGAACCACCTGAAGCTCTATTTTATGTTCAGATGGTAGCAAAGAGAGCAGGGTGGGAAAATGCCCAGAAAAAGTCAATAGAAACAAAAGATCCTTCTGAGCACCTGCAAGAGGTAGAAAGGTAAATATTTACTGTTTCTCTTCATTCAAGTTCAGACAATATTTGCCATTCTTTTCTCCAAGTCATTATTTTCACTGCTTGCTCTTGCGAAGCCTGAGAGGTACCACAGTAAATCACCTTGGAGAGACTCTAGTGCATATTAAAAGCAGAACAGGAAAGCCAGGCCTGTCCTGAGTGCACCCTGAAATCATGCAGCTCATAGCAGCTTGCACACCCCTTCTTCAGCACTCTCCCCTTACCTTATTGGATTTCTTGCTCGTGGCAGAACCAGGCCGGGTGTTACTGTTTAGCTGTGAAGAACTGGAGCTGTCTTCATCCTCCTCATCTTCTTCCTCATCAAAATTCATGCTACTTGAAATGCCTGAGGAGAAAACAGCACACTTATATGAAACAGGGATGGATTAAAGCTGCCCATACCTGCTGTAAAACACCACTCATCAGACTGCTGCACCCTTAGGCTCCCAGGTGGGTGAGAGGGGTGTGTGAGAGTGGTTCATTGTGTGAGGCAGAGCATGAATACCTGGGTCAGACAGCAGCTCTCCTGAGAAGCCTAAACATTCAAGTAAAAGAGACAGGAAACATCATGGTTTCCATTCCACACAGAGGATCGAGTTAACCGGTGATACAGGTGCAAATATCTGGTTAGGAACTTAATTCACATCATCTTCATCCAATCAAGTATTTCAAACACAACACAAAATCATAAAGCTGAAATTGCAGCTGAGAGGACAACCTAGCACAGCCACTTGGAAACCCTCACAATTAAAATACAAGCCCTTTTACAGCACCCTTTTAGCTGTGTGATCTGCTGAAGAGCACATCTTAGACCAAGAACAAACATTCACATCAAGGAAATGTTCCCCTGCATCTTTATTTCATGTAAATAATAGTACTAGCCCAGGCCAACGGAACTGCCTTACAGCACTTGAAAATTTGACTTTACAGGGATTCAAAACCTCAGACATTTCAAAGGGAAACATGACTTTGAACATCAAATAGGTCTTAGCAGCAAAAAGCATCAATGGTGGGACATTTGCCAGGCCTAGTTTTTCAAAGAGTATCATGCAGATGAAGCCACCCCATGTCCAAGTTCTGTAAATTCCATATATTACAGGCTATATTCTATCCTTTAAAAAACACCAAAAAACATCACTTGGTCCAGAATTCCTGTTATGGGTAAGTCCAATGTAGAAGAATAAATGAAATGCAGATTTCCAGAGCCAAACAGCATGGACATAATTAACTTTTTCCTTCTGTACTCACCAGGAACATGATCCAGGGCGACAAGACTGGATTGGGAGGTGGAAGAGGACCAGGATGTATTTGCATGGGGATCTGGGAAAGGAAAAAATCCAAGGGTTTGATTCTGCAAACCCTTAATTGAGTAAAGAAGTGTAACCTGGCAAGAGGACTCCACACAAGGCTAAAGGCTTATGGGATGGGGCCACAATGCTGCTGCCTGGATTCACAATTTCTGCACTGCACAAATTCACCTTTGAATAAAGTGAAAAAGCCCTGATCACAGAGCTGCAGCTTCAGCAAACATCATTCACACTGAGCAGTTGTGCCACCAATGCTTCTGCGTGTGATGTGCACTGTGTGGTGGGGTTTGGTCCTACTTTGGAATTCCAACAAAATAAAAACCCTCAAACCTGATTGACATAAGTGATACACACAGATTCTACACAATACTGAATCAGTAACATTGAAAGAAGCATTCAGATTCATATTCAGATGGCCTAAATTCTACTTCAGCCCCTGTGCCTCTGCATCCTCATCACCAAAAGATGAAATCAGGCTCTCTATACTGTTTTTTCTGGGAGCTCCAGGGATATGCATAAAGATTTTATTGTAGTTTAGTCTTCTGGAATATGAATTTGGTCTGTAACAAGCAGACACGAAACCAAACTGATGTACAGACATATAAACAGCAGATACAGACCCAGTAATGGTTTTCTTCAGTTAAAATTTTGGAACAGATAAAAAAAAAAGACAGCAGAAAAGGCATTAAAATACTTTTTGCTTTTATTCCTGCTTCCAGTAACTTCAGTGCATATCCATTTAGAATATCCAGATGCACACTGGATTGTGAAACACCACCACAGCAGTAAGAGTGAGGGTATAAAAGTAAACCAGGAGCATAAGCAAGGCTTGCATTGCACTCAGCTGCCCCGTGAAAGCTCTCATTATCCACTTCTTCAGCCCCCAGTGCTGACATACACCACAGAGCACAACAGCAAAACCTTTCAACAGGACCTGGTTATGCAAGGAAGGCCCGAGTTCACAGGTCAACAGATATTTCCAAAGCCTGTAGAATTCATTCATTATTAATCACACACTCGTTAATCACAAGCATTATTTCTTAATAAGGACAGTCATGTTCTAGGCTCTATGCATGGGTAATAGACACAGTCCATCTCCTCAGCTGGCAGCTGCACAATAAAGCCATAATTTATATCCACAGACAGAACTGGTTTATTTTCACACCTGTGCTCTCTCTTCCACCACCAATACGTCAATGGTGAAAATTCTGTGCCAGCCTTAGAAAAGTCTGCGCTCACGATCTGTGGGGGAAAATGCTTCAGGGAACTCCTGTTCTGGAATCTAGAAATGAAATGGATCCCTTCCCTAAATCTCAAAACTTCAGATGGCAAAGAAGAACTAAGACCTAATTGCTCATTCCATGCCCTTTACAGAGACATATTGGAAACTGATAAATGTGGGGACTACATGTTAGTTATTCAGTGTTAAAACTTTGGAAGTCTGACTCTGTCCTAGTGACTCATTTACCAGTGAGGAACTCTACAGATTAACACTTTGGAAATCAAAAGGATGAATATTTCTTACAGGAGGAAAATTATTCTAGGATGGCAATTTCCAACAGATGGAGAAATCAAATAAAGCATTTGGCATTTTCTTGCAAGTGGCATATTCTTTTCACACTCGGTAGCCTATAACCTCTTGTCTTGTTACAGAACTTGACTCACTGGGGAAGGAGAGCCACATGCTAAGAGAAGTTTCCCTCCACCAGGTCAGTGCCAAAGAGCAGAACAGGCACGAACTAGGGCTATGCAAATCCCATGGGATTCAGCTTTTTCCACGAGACCAGTTAGCATTTCATAGAATCACAGAATAAGCTGAGTTGGAAGGGACCCTTCAGGATCATGGAGTCCAGCCCCTGGCACTGCACAGGGCACCCCAAGAGTCACACTATGTGTTCCAGAGAATTGTCCAAATGCTTCTGGAACTCTGTCAGGCTTGGTGCTGTGACCACTGCCCTGGGGAGCTGTTCCAGTGCCCAACCATCTTCTGGCTGAAGAAACTTTTTCTAATATCCAACCCAAACCTCCTCTGACTCAGTTTCAGGCCATTGTCTTGGGTCCTGTCACTGATCACCACAGAGAAGAGCTCGGTACCTGCACCTCCTCAGGAGGATGTTGAAGAGCACAGTCAGGTCTCTCCTCAGTGTCCTCTTCTCCAGGCTGAACAGACCAAGTGCCCTCAGCCACTCCTCATACAGCATCCCCTTCAGACCCTTCACCATCCTCGTGGCCTCCTTTGGACACTCTCTATCCGTTTAATGTCTTTTCTATACTGTGGCACCCAAAACTGCACACAATATTCAAGGTGAGCCCACCCCAGTGCAGAGCAGAGTGGGACAATCCCCTCCCTTGCCTGGCTGGCAGTGCTGTCCCTGATGCCCCCAGGACACAGCTGTCCCTCCTGGCTGCCAGGGCACTGCTGGCTCCTGTTCAACTTGTCATGGACAAGGGCCCCCAGGTCCCTTCCTGCAGTGCCTTATCTTTGTGTACTTCTCCTTCTGCTCCTATTCCATGCAAGAGAAGGCCTGATGGGAGACAGCAACTCTAAACACTTTTCAGGTGACATGGCAGTAAGGACATGCCACAAGCAGTGAAGTGGCAGTGGGAATCCACATGAAGAGCTTTATTTCTGCATGAAGGGTCACATGAATGGTGGGAAACTCAAAGCCTTCTCAAAACAAGCATTTTTTGCTGGTACCAAGTAGCAAACCATACACACATAGTAAAAATAATTTACATAGATGCTGCTGGCATTATCTTAATACCTGTCTTTGTATTTCACCCAGCTTAGCTCTGCTGTTAATAAAAATGAATAAATCTCAGTGTCCCCATTTAAATAAAAGTGTCCCCTTAGCCTCAACTTGAAACACACTAGTGGTCCACTCTTAGCAGTGTCTGTTCTGAGCAGGAGTATACTCAGACTTGGTAAAAAAGGTTGTATCATGTATCTGAAAAGATACAGAAGCAATGCAAACCAAAAAATTTCCCCTCTCTGCTTTTATTAAAAATAAACATGAATTTGGGGAGAATAAAAATATATGATAACTTGGCAACAAACCATCAAAACGAGAAGTGTCCCCCAGAGTAAAAATCTGAGTGCTGTGACCTAATTTGCAAAGTCTGTGGGTACCTTTTAAGTCAATCAGCTTTAGTTTAGTGGTGTGCTTGACGATTAAATATTCTGAGCCATGGTCTAAGGCAACACAATCACCACACAGATCAGAACTTGTTAGTCATGCCCAGCACCCCTGAAACTCAAATGCCCAGGAAATAGCACACTTGGAGAAAATCTGCCCATTTCAGTTGGAGCTGCTCACATCTGCAGGGTAACGTCCCAGAAAAAATGAATCTTGGTGAGAACTGCTCTGCGGACAAGAGGCAGCATTTAGGTATGAATAGTCCATTCTACACAAGTCAAGTTTGCACTTACATTTTGCTCTTTATACACAAAGAGTTTATTCTTAAAGCATCAGAGCACTCTTGGCTTGAGCCATCTTTGCTTCAAAAGCTATACACTGAAGAAGAACAACTCCAAAGCAAATGTCTTCAGAAAACGCTTTGTGAGGGTTTGGGTTTTGTTTTTTTTCCTTCCTACAGTTCGTGTCTAAGGGGAGATAACAGTGCAGGAAGGAAGAGACAGATGCATGAATGTGTACATACACAGTCTATCTCCAAAAGCATGCATGTCTCTGAAAAAAGAAAGATAAATTCCAGAACATTTGAGGACTCTGTGTGGGAAATGCTGCAGAATGTGGTGTACTTTTCACCTCTGCAATCCTGAGCAGACACTACAAAAACACGAACAATTTGTAACTGACTGCACCATTAAAATTAATATTCTAGTTTGAATGTTGCTATCTCATGCTGTTTTTTAACCATCAAGTAAGTGGTTTCCAGAGTTTTACATTATAAGAACGTGAACAGATGGAAGCGATCATTGGCATCTGCCTGGTACCTTAATAATGGCACTGCACTGCAGATGGGGAAGTCACATCCCCGAGAGCCTGCAGAGCTCTCATTCCCTGGGGCAAGAGAGAACTTCATTGGTTTATATTTTTTTAAGTTTGGGGGTTTGGATTTTTTTAGAAAACAGAATAGAGCCTAATAGGCTCTGAAGAGAAGACACACAGAACTAACAAACTGTGCTTAGGCTAGGGCTGAGAGTGAGAATAGGAAATTGAGTCAATGTCCACCAAGCCAGCAGTGAGAACACGAAGGAAGCTTTAGCTACTTACCTTTCTTCTGCATTGCTGTTCTAAGATCTTGCTTGCTTTGCTGTTGTTGGCCAGTAGCCACTTTCTCACCATCATCTTCATCATGGCTAGACTGGCCAACAGTGAGGATCTGCACTTGACTTCCTATCTTCTGAACATCATCTTGAAAAGCAGCTGGGCCATCAATCCCTGTCAGAGCAGCAAAAGCCTTAGTTGTCTTTGTGTCAAGAAGTTACTGAAAAGAGAATTGCTCACTCATAAAAACAGCAGCTTTTCTAGTTGTCACAGATGCTCACATTCAATAATATTTCTAGACCTAAACAAGACTAAGCTAGCCTCCAAGGCAAACATTTTACTTTCCACATACTGTACTAGAGAATCTCCAGGAGAGGATCAGGATTTCACTGGTGCCCTCCTCACCCCAAAGCACACCTGCCCCGTGCACCAGAAAAGACCCCATGCAGAAAAGAAACACACTGGAGTGAACTGACAAAGAAATCAGATAAAATTTTCATAAAGGCACAGAGGTGATTCAGAAACAGATGAACCTGAGTCCTGGGCTATGCCATATCCCCGTATAAACACCACTGCTGTCATGAAACACTTTAAAGCTTCAAAAACCTGGAAAATTCACAAGTAGATCTGGCAGTGTATCCAACAGGGGGGCAGCATGTTAACAAGCCTAAATACACCTTTTGGAGTCAGGAAAATTGCCATACAGTTAATACATCAGAGCAAGACTGTAAGATACCACATGTTCTCTGGAAGCTCTATCCTCTTGAGATGCTTAAATCCCAACCAGGCACAGTCCTGAGGAACCTGCTGTGAGCACCTGCCAGCCCCAGCCATGCTGTGATCCTGTGGCTCCTGACCACAGCCAGAAAGAAACTATTTACCTCCTTATGGCTGTAAATCACCTCCAAAGAGAGAAAAAGAAAATAAGGGGTGGGGGGTGTTCATACCACAAGCCAACTTCATTTTGTTTTTTCAGGACAGCGAGGTAAAACCTCAGACTACAAATGTACTTCAGCTCTTAGTGAAGACACAGAGCTGGAATATGTTACTAAATCAGCTATATAAAAACATACTTCTGCATCTATAAAAATAGTAATATTTTCATGTATAGATATAATAAATAGCATGAGCTGCATACTGCTGCCTTTGTGAATTTTTTGTTAATAAGCAACCAACATTGTGGAGAGTTAGCAAGCACTACAAAGAGCTAATTCAGTAAAGGAATATGGTGCTCCTCACACCAAACAGAGCTGAATAAACCCTGTGAGAAGGAGCTGCAGGGTTTGGGATTTTTTTGGACTGTGATCTGTAGCAGAAGTCTCCAAGAATACCATTTCATCCTGCTTTGCCAGCAGCTGTCAACTTGCATTAAAAGACAGCTGGATCATGCATTTAGCATGGTTAACTGTACTTTACAATGTCTGCTGTCACTGCCACTGCAATACGAAGCGTAAGTGGAAAAAAGAGTGGCCCATATCCACAGGAACAGCACTGGCTGTGCACCCACCAAGATGCAGCCTGACACTGCAGAGGTGTTAAACTCCCAGAGTTCAAGACCACAAGGAGTTATTGCTTCATCTGCATCACACAGACCCTGGCAATTTCTGCACCAAGCCTGCAAACTCTGATCTACTTGCAGCAAAGCTAACAACAACGACTAACAGCAAATAAATAATCTGTCCATCCAACCTTGAAGGACTAGATAAAGTCCACGGAAATGTCTCTGTGACCTTGCTAGGATGACAATTTCAGGAGCAGCTCGGCATGATACAGAATGAAAAGTATCATCTTCTATGCTGCAGGTATAATAACGGCAGTGAAAAGAACTGCATTTTTCTTAAAATGTATTCTAGGAGAAGCACCACTGCAAAGGTGCTCTAGAACAGGCAGGTAGCTGCTCAGATCCTCTGTGGTATTTTTAGCAGCTTTACAATATTAACCATTATCATTAAAGTCGCTGCCTAAAGATAGGTTCTTACCTTAATACTCTGAATTTCAAAAGTGTTAAGCACCCATGAGTTTAACAAGATGCCTCATGCATATCATATCTAGCCCCTTATTAAGCACTGGATGATAAAAACCTAATTTTGAGAACGCTTTTGAGGAGGAACAAAACACCTTGATTATTCCTCTTCAAAGCAGACATTGATCTGCAGCAAATGAAATGCCTTCAACAGCACTGGAGACTGCACTGAGGCTGCTTTTTTCTGATGCCTGCAGAACATCTGCACTCACATCCCATGCTGTCAGGAACATCGTGTATTATTAGGAGTCAGGACAAAGGCTACACTGGCAGGTCACAGTTTTAGAGAAGAAAAATCAATTTCAGTGTTCTGAAGAGTGCATCACTGGTAGAGGGTGTTATTAAGTGTTAGGAATGGTTCCACTGCTGAGCACATTTAAGGGAATGAAATATGTAGCAAGACAGAGAGGATTAAAAAAAGAGGAAAAAAAAGAACCTCTGCTGCATTAGAACACTGTAGGTGGCAAATGCAGCATTGACTACTTAACAGTTGTGTGTGTGCATAATCTTTGTAGCTACACATGCACGTGTAAAATGGATTAAATGCAGGCATACATACACATTTTTCTATATCGTGAGGTATGAGTGCGTCTTTGTAAGCCATAGTTCAAAAGTCAGCTTTGCCACCACCTACCAAATGTCTGAAAACATCTGAAAACACTTCCAAGCTTGTGTAACCATGATATTCAAAGTGGATCTCTCCCCTCTTTGCCTCACTGACTCCTTTTCATCCACTCCCTAGAAGCTTGGTTCTCCATGTAATAAAACAAACCACTCATCTGTAGTTTCTGTGTTTAAGGACGTAGCCAAAAGAGGCAAAGAAGCTGAGTGGGTTGTGCCAAAAAAGTTTTATTGCTATGGTCAGCATTTTTTACAGTGCTTCCCAAAAATCAGGCAGGGAGCAAGTCTGACAGAGAAAGCCTTGAATACCTGCTAAGAAGAAAGGGGAATTTCTGAGAGGCAAATGTGAAGGAGGGCAGAGAGGAAAGAAGATTGGAACAACCTTCAGAATACCCTTCAGAAAAGGCCTTTTGGTACACTTTGGCATGATCGTGTCTCAGATGAAAACCTGAGGTACCAGAAATGAAAACAAAGCAATGCTGGGGAAAAAACAAAAGCATCAGTAAATGAGCATTGCTGGCATTTATATCCTGCAGACTACTGTTCATCAATGCCTATATTCTCTTAGCACCTAAAATCTTCCAGACAATATTTATAAATAGGCAGCACCAATCTGTTAAAAGCTGGTAATCTAAACTACAGAATGGCAAACAAGATTATATCAGGAAAGGAGCACAGCATAGAAAACAAGTAATTCTGTCCCTGCTTTACAAATGAGGAGCTGCAGGACAGGGAAGCTCTTGTTCTCATTTTACAGAGTGTTTAAGGCACAAGTTTGGTGTATGAAGCTGGACACACTGCTCACAGACTAAGAATATGATTATTATCTTTGCAGATCAGACCTGGAGAGTTGACCAAGGTCAGGCAGGAGGCCTCTGGAAGGGAACACACATTTCCTGAGCTCAGTTACTGGTCTGACAAAGGAGTCATACCCACGTGGATAACACCCAAGGCTGGGGGTGCCAATGCTATTCAAGACCTCTGCAGGGCAGCTCTCCCTCCAGCTGAGGGACAGCAGCACAACCCTTCAAAGGATGGCCTGCTCTGAGGTCAAGGACAGGGAATCCCAGGGAGATCTGACACCAGAACAAATAGCTCCCATCCTTTAGAGAACTTGGCTTAGAGCAAACCCTGCTGTCAATATTTTCTAAGCCATTTCCAATTATATTCCTGTTCTCATAGGGGCTATGCATCCACTGACGGGGGTTCAAGCAACTGCAAAATCAGAAAGTGATTTGTTTAGAGGGATAGAAATTTTTTTTTTTTGAAAGGATATCTAGAGGTGATTTAGTCCAAACCTCCATCAGATTATTGCTAGCACCAGATCAGGACACTAAAAGCAAGTACATGAGCACTAAATTCTATATTCACTTTGATGAAATCTAATACAGTAAACAAGAACTGTACATTCATAAATCTTTATCCTTAGGAGGTCAAAATTACTTCTTCACAATCAAGTTCATGTATTGCCAAAGCACAGCCTTGAAAGGTTTGTCAGATCTAGAAATAACAGGACTTTTCTTGGTGGAAATTCACTTCTTGTTCCTCCTACCCTTTTGATTTAGTGTCCAGGGAAGCTGAGATAAATCTGCTTCACATGAACTTCCCTCCTCCCATCAGAAAGGAAGTGCTACAGTGAGAAATGATGCTTCTTACCCAACAACTGCTGCTGCTTTCTGAGCCAGCCAGTGTTAATGTAGCTGCTTGTTACATAGGAAAAGGGGACAGGATGCACAAATCAAAACACTCAGACAGGCGTGAAAGAGAGAGAAGAAACACTGAAGAAGCCAACCAAGTGAAAACATGGAATAGCCACCCTGGCAGGAAAAGCTCTGTGTGTCAGAGCAGCTCATCGGCTTCCTGGCTCCCAGAAAATCAGCAGGAACTACCCAATGTACCACTCACATGCAAGGTAAAATTTCTGTGAAAGTATTGTTTATTTTAAACACATCTAGGTTCTTGATTTCACTGACTCAAAAGAAATTGCCATTTGTGTTGTCCATGGCTGTTCAGAGCAGGCTTTTCCTAGAATGTACTTACATAGTCTAAGTGCAGAGTTTTGGGAAGAAAAACCAAACCCAACCAACCACCAATAACTCTTCAGAGAACGATTCCTGAATTTTCATCTCAGATTTCACTTTGTATTAACTCCTAGCTTCTCATGCTTTTCTGGGGTTTTTTAAACATTCCATTTTATCTTCCTGATTTGCCCCATTGCACACAGCCAAAAAATTCACTTTATCCTGTATATTTATTAACTTCTTTGTAAACCTTTCTCCTATCTTAGGGGGAAAACCCCACCAAGCAAAGTAATGACACCACTATGTACCTGTAATACTTCCATGAATCTCCTTTTTTAAAGCATCATCAAGATCCTTGGTAGCTAAAGATGCTCTCGTTTTGTAATATTATGTAGGGTGCATGCTTTTCATAGGCTCCTGCTGCAAATATTTTCACTAATTTGCATGATTTTTCTGTTGAACCACCCAGTGATGCTGTACACTGTGTTTACTGCTATCCTGAATCACCCCAATCTGCCACAAATCAAACCAGAATTTGATTCACTATCTCCATTTGAAAGACAACCATTTTACATATGCATTTGTTACATCTGGGTTGTTTTTTTTTTCTCCAATACTGAATATTATGCCAAGCAATAAACTGTGAGACTGAAGCTTTCAGAAATACCAGTTTAATGAGCTAAGCTACTACAAAATGTCATAAATTTACTGCAGTTCCAGGCTCTGTCCCACAAAAATTATGGTTCTTTTTAAAAATAGGCACAGTGCACACTGCAGACTGCCATTAAGAAATACCAGTAATAATCACAGATTTAGAAAAAATTGCTGAATACCACGTTACCCATCACAGAATTACAAAGTGCACTGACATGAGCAGTTAGCTACATTCCTTTTCCTATGCCAGTGTAACCTCATTAAACCTGATATTTCTCTCACATTTGTCTTCAGCACATTGTTCTGATCACAGCTTCATCACTCTTCAAGCCGCTTAAAAAAGCATTACACATCTAAAACCAGAGTGCAGTCATTACACTACAGCTTCAACAGCTACTCATGTATAATTCAACAATTTTTTGCTCTGAATTACCTTCTTATTCATAGGATCTGGTCTAAGTGTTCTTTTTTCTTAAAACACAAAGAGCTGGGCTGTGCTTAGAAAGGGAAGGTCCACTATAGCTAAATACTAACAGAAACCTTTAAAATGCTATTTTAGCATGTCAAGTGCACTCATCCCTCAGCATTCATCCTGCTCATTTGCAGGGCATCCAAAGGTTACACTCAGAGTGGAGACAAACATGAAGCGATTGCAAAGCTAAAAGCAGAACCTAAAATTTCCCAAGATTTGCTCTAATTACCAATGACCTCCCTCCAACAAAATCTCTTGTGCTAAAACATGGCATAAAACCACTTCCCCTTCATCCATTTTCATAGTTAGATCAGAAGTTATTAGCAAATCCATTCAATACTGGTATTAAAAAAATCCTTCCTCAAGACTCACATTTATTTTTAAAAGTAACTGAAAATTAATACAAGTTCCACTACAGGGTTCTGTTACTACTTGCATTTTCTTCATTCCTAAATTCAAAATTAGCTATGTCTATAGTGGATTTATCAGCAAAATCCCTCTGGAATTTTAAGGACGCATTTGGTTTTACTTTTACATCCAATAAAAAAATAATTTGCAGCTTTAACAAGGGTGGAAGACTGGAAATCCAGTCATAATTCTCCCAAGTTTACAATGCTGTCAAAGGTAAACCTGATATTATTCCAAGGGTGAAATTATACATGAATGAACAGCTAAATGCCAGTGTACAGAACAAGCAGATGAGCTGGATAAGGTGCCATGTGTATGCCCTGGATGCACTTTGACTGGTTTTTATTTGCTTCTGATCATCAACACAAACTTCAGGAGAGGACATACTCAGCATTTTCTTTGCTATAATTGATGTATAATTGATGAATAACACCTCCACTCTCTGCAAACTTGGAACTGATGGGCAAATGCTGAGGGCCAGGAAGAGCTCCCATGGCAGAGCAGGGTGAGCAATAAGAACTGCAGCAGAGGCTGAGGTTTCTTGGGCTAAAAATATTAGTCCCCAACACATGGAGCAGTGTCAGCATGCCAAAGTTCTCAGTCTACACAAAGTGACTTCACTTTTACTGACACATCTTGCTTTTATTAACATAGGCCAACGTTTGCCTGCTTGGGGGATTTTTCAGAAGATGAGTAAAATTATAGCTGGCATGTGAGAAAAATACTAAGTGTAACCTGCTGAGGGATAATAAAGAAACTGTGCAGCACAATGTCTTCAGTTCTGAACACAGTACAGACACAGGCATGTTAAAAGAGGCATTATATGAGATAAAACAGAGCCTCAAGGCTATGCCATGATTTAAGTATTAGCTCACATAATGCTCCCTTTAAGGTTTTCTTTTAAACTAGCAAAAGAATTTTTACTCTTCAGCAAGATGTACTTCAAAATAAAACCTGGCATTTGTATTACTGTGCTGGAATGTCATTACTTTTTACATTAAACTGGGAAACATTCGCTTTCTGTTCATTTATTTTGTCAATAATTTTTACATTGAGGTAATTTTACCTTTGACACACACCATCTTTTCTCAAATATATGAATAGCCTTTAGCTCAGGGCCAGGCTCTAAAGCCTGTACAGCCTGGAGCTTCCCTTGCAGCCAGAAGAACTACAGACAGAGAGATGCTGTAGATTCAGATCTCAAGAATTAAGCTGCAACATGCAAAGGATTTTACTAAGGTAGGCTCAAGTCCTGCAAAATCCCTACAGATAAGCCCCAATACTTTGACCTCAATAATTAACTAACCTTATTAGTCATTGCTATCTTTAAAGAGACTTGTCAAGGATATACATTACTTTCTCACTGAAGCAACAGTGGAGAAACTGTTGGACATGCACAAGACAGGAATACAGTACAGTCCAGGCAGGACAGTGTTACAGTGGCCTTATTCAAGAGCTGCAAATTATTGGAAAGTTATTTCGTTTCATTAGTCATTCAGCACCAAATAAAAAGTAACTGTATGTGGTACAACAGCCTCTCTTTTTCTGTGGGTGTACATATATATATATTAAAAAATGTAAATACCAGTAAAGTAGCTCATTACCTTTTCCACCTAGCTCAAATTATAAATCTAAGACTGGCAATGTCATTTCTACCTACCCTTTTGTCATTGCCAATAGTGTATTTTTTTCATCTACCTGATCGTACACAAAGCCATTACAGAAAATTTTTCATACTAACACCTCCCATTTGTCAGCCAGGTAGGACAAAGTAACACTGAAGTAACAACTTGAGGATGTTTATCTCAGTTTTGTTGAATTGATTTTCAAAATGTCCCCTTAACCTCTAATTTTTATAGTTTAAACCTCACTCAGAGTCTGGACAGAAGCAGCTGCAATTTAAGGCTGCTTCTCCAAACAAGATTAGTTTCAGGTAATCTAGAAAAGCACACTCTTCTAAGATGATTCTCTTTTTTTTACCACTGCAGGAAAACACCATCATCTTTCCTTCAGAACTTTATTTCCTCCTCTGCAATCTGAACAAGCACTCTCCTCTGGAAAAGACTCCATTTACAGATTTTTTGCCTCCAAGGCTGTACACGCCCAGACACGACCAAGTCACATACATTTTTCCGACCTCAGAAAAATTTCAGGAAGTTACTTTTAGACAATTTTCAGTTTTTAAAATAAATTATATAAAAAACAAGAGAGAGAGAATTGACAGCAAAATAATGAATTTAACATCTGACATGCAGCTGCATGCAGCTAACCTTTGTGTTTCCCTTTTTTCTCCTTTCTGGTGCTGCTACTCTGACAGCTCGCAGCTGCTGCCTTGGTTTTTTTAGTTGGTTTCGGAGCTTGGGTGTCCACTACCACCTTTACATCTTCCTGTTCAGCCTCCTGCACTGCTTCAGAGATTCAGGGTGCCCCAGCAAAAAAGAAAATAAACACAGAGAGAAGAGAGAAACAGAGAGAGAGAGAGAGAGAGGAGAGAATGAATTGAGAACTTTGCAAAGGCATAAAAGAGAAAGCAAACATAGCAGAGTTTAGTACTGTAGACAATTCATGCAGTGAGGAGAGCCAAGTAAACCAATAAACCAAAGCTACAGTAAAAGTCTGAAAGTGTTAGGTTAGCTGAGATATATTTCCTTATAATTTTCTTCCTCACAATAATATATCAACTCCTAACTTCCAGTCCAATGTGACATCAGAATATTATCATGTTACTGAGCTATTGTAGGAAGCATTTTTCCTCATAGTAAAGCTCTGCCAGAATGATCATCAACAGTGGCAGCATGAAGGCAGAAAAATTTTATTTTCACTTTGTAGCATCCATGCTTAAAGCTACATCCTAACTCTGTACACAAGGAATCATCTGAAGGTTACTTTCAAAGCACATCTTGCACAATTGTGTAACACAGCATGATGAGTAGATTGGCCATGCATTTTATGGTGAAACTATACCCAAGCTGAATTTAAAAACTCTTCCTACTTTGTAGCATACACAAATTAATTAAGTCCTTGGAAAGACTCTCTACAAAATATGCATGGCATAAACTGTGAATGTCAGCATAATTCATGCAGTGTTCCTTGCTTTCAAAGTAAAAAGAGGTTTTATCATTTTCCTAAAGCACGACACACTTTGAGGTCAATATTTGAGTCTCTGAAAGCAATGCACACCGTAACTCTTTCCTCTGGCTAGAGCAAACCTCAAAATTTGATAAATATCACAATTGCCTTCGTGAAATACATAAAGAAACTGTCAAACTTCACACCCCAAACTGTAGGTGGGCACTAAGATTCTGGGCTTGGCTGCTGGTCACCGCTAAGTGCCAAGCCCCACATGGCTTCTCTCCCTGGCACATGGGCCTCCCACCCTTTCTTTTTCCCAGAACTAAAGTACTTTCTTTAAAAGGATAAAAAAAGCCCACTAAGGACCATTATGGGAAGGAACTGTTGCCCTAAAATTCCTTTAAAAATATCCAGACAAACTTCTTAAATGCCCAAAAGACTAAATGATTCTCAGTGGCGTGTGGACTGACACTATTCTCTCTCTGAAGGGGAAAATTCTCCCTAAGCTTCTGGTCTGTGAAGCAACTTTCCTCTTCAGCAAATCCTTCAAGCGCACGCACAGAAACAGAAATGCCAGGGAGATTCTCAGAGGAGAAAGATGAAACAGATTTAGTCATGTCTGTGTAGACTGCAGCTCCCAAACCCGCTGCCACCCTCCCCAGCACAGCAATCTGTTGTGAGTAGCATTGCATTCACAACACAGCAGGCACCTGAGGCACTCAAAAAACACATGCTCCTTTTCTCATTGTGCAGAGGAAAGGCTCCATCCTACAGAGAATATATATTACATTATTAGAGGAGAGACTTGAAGTCCAAAGAAACAGCTTGTCACCACCCCATTTTTCATGTCTCTCGTGGTCAAACCCTAATCACAGGACTGCAATCCCTTTGCTGAGTGGAAAGGAGCGCTGGAAATGAGTAGGACAAAATCAAAGGAGCGAGTGCACAGGGAAAATGGCACATAAAAGACAGTACCCTGGGTCCTACCTCCATGGGCATGGCAGCCTCAGACTAAGCAGGGAAGCACAGTCAGCTCCCCACAGTCTTTAAATAGGTGTGATTTGCCAGCTCCCCACAGTCTTTAAATAGGTGTGACTTGCCAACCCAGCACCTATGCTATATTTGTACCTCAGTCTCTCTTTAAAAACTAGGCTGTGTTCTTTTAATTGTTTTGAAGATGATAATCGATGTTATAATTAAATTCAGTACTTTACAAATGACCTATATTGAATGGCCAGGCAGATCTCTAAATCATTTTAAATCTGGCTGTATTCGTTCACTCAAAAGAAGCACCATTTACTTGGTCCAAATCAATGATCAATCAGCAAGGGATGAAACTTTATGGTGCTATCAATTGCAAAGTTAAAGACTTATCTTCTCTATCTTGCCAGCCATTCTTTCATCTTACAAGTAAAGCCCTGATGGTTTTTGAGTTACTTTAGCCTCAAAGCTTCGAGCAAGAGGTATCTGATTATAAGTTCAGTGAGGGAGCTCCAAAGGACAGAGAAGGGAATATTTCCATTGCTTTACTCTCTGAGGCAGAGAACAAGATTTCAGCCCAGCAGCCATTCTGAGCATATACCTTGGCTGTTGTCTGTGGTAAATGGGCCTTTCAGGCACAAGTGATGGAGGCTGCAAAATAAGATTTAAATCATAATGATACTGTGTCTGGGTTCATGAAAGGAATTGGCACAGAATGTCCTGTTTCTAAAGGATACATTTCTGAGCATTACCATTACATTTAAAGTACTATCTCTATAATAAATCCAAATTTAATCCCAACATGTCATCTCCACCACAAAACCATCTTGTTCTTAGCTTTTAGCTATTTGGTAAATAGCAGGCCTCAGCTAAGGCTCACCCACTCACTCATGTTTTCTCTGGTGCTGTCTGCAGATACCAAAGAAAGTTTGATTTCTGTACAAATTCAGTTCAGGGCATATCCTTCCATTTAGGCAAGCTCCTGTCAACAGGCCAGCCAGGCTTTGGATCCTTGCAGCCTGCAAACCCAAAGGGACCGGTCTGTGAGCCTCCCCTGCTCAGCTGGTCCAGCAGCCTTGGATGTGGAGCAAAGTAAAAAATCCTGTTTTCCATTTCCAGTGCTTTCTCCTGCCCTGGAGGGCTGGAAGAAGGACCATTTCTAAGCCCTGTGTAGTGGCTCTGCAGCTGGTCAGTAGCATGTGCAGCTTTGAACTTCTCCAACCAGCATTCCTTCCAGGCTGCCTTTGTGGAGATGAAGCAAGTCAGAGAGGCAGTGTTTATCCCCAGCCACGTTGTCAGGGGATCAAATGTCTTCCCCTCTGCCCTCTGCTGCATCTTTGGATCATTATCTAACAGACTGACAAGAATTTCCCTTCTCAGCAGGTTGGAAACCTTGAGGTTAATTCTAGCCTACATTCTCCACAGGCTCTAGATAGCCCCATAAAACAATTTACAGTTCCCTGCAAGAAAGCCTGAATAAGGAAAATGAGATAAACTGGCTCCCTAAATAATATTCACTGATACAACAATATGATTATCTCCTTTGCTGGACATCAAAAAGTTAAAAACAATGATAGGCAGCACCAGAGGATAAATAAATTAAGAACCTTAAATGCAGCTATATGGGGATGAAATTTCAAAGATTGTCACTCAAAAATGCATTCATTTCAGTACAGCTACCCATTTAGGCAGCTTTCAAAGTCCCTACTGACATTATCTTAAACAGTAGAACATAGATGTGAAAATCTATCCTGATACTTCATATATCCCACCCCAGATTATTAAAATCTTCACTTAGAAAACCCCGAGATTTTCCTTTTCCATTAGAATTATTTGTTTGTACTAGAATTTGCATTCAGACAAGAAAAAAATGTAGGGGCAAGTGCTGTAGTGAGTCAGCATTCCAAACAGAAAAATCCACTGGACTCTCAGACCTGGTATTTCATTCTAGTTTGAACTTAATAAATTGTAAAAAATAGTTTTGAGATAAATGCCAAGCTTAGAAATAAAACAACTACATGACTTTAATTTCAGTATTATTCATCCACGTTCATTAAATCAAGTACTGACTACTAACCTCAATAGAGTATTAAAAAATGTATTTTTGGGGAGACAGAAAGGAGCACAGATTGCAATATTAGTTCAGGATCTGAGATGAAGAGAAAAGAGGAACAGTCTGTTAACATAATACAGGTGAGTATGGAAGGGCTTTGTCAAGGCAGACAAGGGCAGTGTCCCAGCTTTGCCTTGCACCACCAGTGGCCTGAGTCAGAAAAGGGGAAAAAAGAAACCTCTCCATGAACCAGTTCTGTGATGGACAACACTCCAGGTTACAGGGATAAAGCTACAATGCACAGTCAGATAAAAGGATGCAGTTTGTAAGCATGTGAGTAAACTATGATGCAGACAATTCAAGTTCTTTTTCAATCATGTAAATTACCCTCATATATTTATTTGAGTGAATGAAAATGTAAAACATGTCTTTCCATCTGGCCTTCGTGATGAGAAGTTCACACAGGAAATAAGTTTCAAAGTAGCATGAATGAAAATGCAGATTTGTTTTTGCCATTTGTATGACCATATTTCTTGATATAAGTGCTTGCACACTCTTATGATCTTAGAGGAGGAAAAAAAAATCTATGAATCATAACTTACCAATCTCTATCACATAAAAATACCATGTATTAAGAAAAGGGTACTTTTGATCAGTACATTATGTGAAGAATGAAGTAAATTAAAAATCACAAAAAGAAAAAACAATTCTAAAATTGTGCAGTCTGTCTGGAAAACACAGTAGAAAGAGGCTGAACCAGACAATGAGGTATGTGAGGCAAGTATAAGGCAAATATACATTCTATTTACCAACATCTTCTCAACAATAAGAGTGAAACCCAGAATGAGCACCATGCAAAGAAGGATCAACCACAGTTCAGTCAGGGCATGCCTTAACAACTCAGTGTGAATTGGATGTCCTTTTCTTACTGGTGCCTGAGAAGCTCTCGTGTTTCACTGTAAGAATGGCTTGTTGCTTTCCTTTGTGAAGTTCTAGCCTTAGTCAATCTTGCTGCTTATTTGGGCTGTTGTTCATTATTAGTTTATTTAATCCACTTAGATTCTGACCTGGTCTAGTATTTCTACAATTATTTAAAAGACACTGCAGTTTATCAGAAATATTCTGAAGATGGGCAAAGCCAAGATATTTTACAGTGCAATGAAATGTTTTTATTAGTTTTACATGGGCCGCACAAATAGTTAAATACACGGATCTGAATAAGGACAAGGACTTTGGGGTGTTAGTTACTGTTTAATCACATGCAAAGATTTGATTCCTGCTTCAAAATGCTTATGATCAAAGGCACTACTCCCCCAGCTAGTAACTTAAAGTCAGATTCCAGATTTCCAAAACCTTATTGCCAATAAATTCCCTAAGGCTCCTTGCAGTTGATGCCTCTAACGGTGATGTGATGACCAGGCTGATGTTGCAAACCTGAAAATACTCAGAAGTGAAATGGAATGGATTTTTTAGTGCTCTAAAAAAGGAACCAATGTTCTTGGGAACTTGGTGCTGCTTAAGGACATTATTAAAAGCTCATTGGTCTAAGTGTTCCTCAGAGAGGACAAGGGAAGGAATTAAATAAAAGATTCTTCTAAACCCCCACATACCTGCTGCTTCATCCTGGGGAGGAGGAAGGCAAAGGAAGAGTGTGAAGTGGAGACCTGATAGCAATGAACTGGACTTTGGGAAAGCAGAGAACTAATAAGGAAAGCTAAAATGATCTATGAAAAACCTATGCCAAGAAGATGAAAGGTAGTGATAAATTACATAATTACTCTGTGATACTGGAGCCTTGAGGAGCCTCCTTGGGGGGTTCCACCCACAGCCTGCCCATGGGCTTCCTTCCAGCTGAGCCCAGGGCTGTGCTGTGGGTGCTGCTTCCCAGCCTGTCTCCTGGGAGCATCCTGGCACTGCAGGCAGCTCATCGGAGATACATGCACTGCAGCATCTCCTTTCCACCCTGACTGCTACCCTGGAGGGCCCTGCTTCATCCCTTGCCACGTCCAGGTCTGCAGGAATCCTGCTGGCAGCTCTGCCTGCCCTGGCTGCAGCCTTTGGGATGGGACTCTGCCTGCCAGGACATTTCCTGTGCTGGGGGCACGTCACCTCTTGGCTCCTGAGACACTGCCCAGGACTGAAAACAGCTAAATATGAATTAGGAACTGAAAGTAAACACACCTTAAGTGGGACATTAAAGGAAAGAGAAGGGAGTTTCTCAAGCCATTTCCCCTAAACTTTCTTCTCAGATGTTCAGTACAAAGAGCCACAAAACGACCTGTGAAACATTTGCCCTCTGCTCCTTGCTGCTGGGTTAGTTTGTTTATTTTGGAAGTGCACTGGTGCAGTAAGGACTGCTGACAAATCAAAAAGATGCTTTAAAGATTAAGGTGAAGAGGCTGTAGCTGAAATAAAGATTTCAGAATATATGCTTATTGGAAGTTAAGTGTTTTGCCCACATGATGCTTGGAGCGCTGCCTGATCTCTCAGTATTAACAGCCCTTTGCAAAGAACATTCCTCGCTATCTTCAAAAAATAAACTAATACCTACTCCTTCCAAGGTCAGTGGAAAACAGGGATGGAGAGACACTCTTCTGATGAACAGGCAAATATATGATTTTTTTAAATGAATAGTTAATTGATGTCATTTTTTTAAAGCTGACAGCTTCGGATACTCATCAGAAAACTCTCTCTCATCATTCATGGTAAATAGCAGAATGACAGGTCAAATTTAACAACCCAAAGCTATGAATTGTCATCAGAGGTCTAACACCACACAACCATTACATCTAGATGTGCTGCCAAATGTCAAAGGAGAAAAGTAAAAAAGTCATTCTGCCTTTTTACACATGGTTAATCTAAATCGCTAAATTGGAAGTTGCAGTGAAAATTACTCTGAGAGTATCTAATTGAAAACATTTTTAATTTCAAGTCTTATAAAAAAAAGCCACAGCTGCAACAAAGTATGGCAATATTAATGAAAGCATATCTGGCACTCATTCAAATCTCTGCCTTCCTCAGTGCTGTGAAAAGAAAAATCACTCCCCAATGGAAATTCACCATTTTCACAGAAGTAAAATCTCTGTAAAAACGGGCTTTCAGCATTTGCATTAAATGTAATTAAATAATGTAATTAAATTGTTGCAGTAATTAGTGTATCTCTGCATGCTATTTGGCTCCAGGAGTGCTCAGTATTTGCAATCCAGATTGAAAAGAACTGTATTTGTAGCAGGATTTTGCAATGTCAAATCAGGCTAAAACGTTTGTTCAGGTTTTCAACAAACTTCACAAAATAAGTTGAGCAGAAATACATGAAAACAAGCAAGCAGATGTAACTGTGACATATTACAGAACAGCAAGTAAAATTTTAAAGAAACTTTAAACAAACAGATAGCAATATGTCCTTTTGAAGGACACTGAATTGAAAATAAACCAGAACACATGAAGAGAAGACAATGTAAGTGATCTCTCTTACAAAGAAGGATTAAATTTCTTCCCGTGAATGAATGCCTTTGTTGTCTTTTATATAGACTTTAAATTTAATAGCAATACAAAAAAGTTGTTTGCTGTTTGGCTCTTACATGGCTGCTTATAATGATGAAATAGCAATTGAGCTGTGTTTGGAACTGAGAGGGAGAGGCTTTATTGTAAATACACCAACTGGAGCTGTGGAACATCATCATGGAAGTCAGTGGAAGGATACCTAACCCTTGAAATGGCAGGCAGACAAATGTAGGGCCTGACTCCAACTACCTGATCTACAGATGCTGAAGGTTGTGTTAGCACTGGCTGGGACTCCAGCTCAAATTAACCCCTTACAGACCTGACTGCCAAGGAGTTTTTATCTCAAGTTGGTCTTTTCGGCCTAATTCATCTCAGTTCCCGCAGGTAACTTTCGTTGTTATTAATTAATTAGGCCTTATGTCAACAACAAAAGGGTTTTAAAAGGATAGACTACTACATGCAAGTCATTTACAAGCTACAGTATCTGAAGACTTTTATCTGTAGGTGAAATACGGGCACAAATGAGAAGAAATGTTCTGTGCGGAGACTTGTGCATGGAGGATTCTGCAGAGCCACTTCCTCACTGGAAGAGCACCCATTTCCTTACAAGTCTCATGGCACCCAGAGGAATGGCTAGCAACACTTGGCAGGGAACATAAGAAACAGAGTTTCCTACCAATGTAGGACACCAATGTGTCATTTCTCTGCCTTGAAGTCATCTAAGAAAAAAATTATGGTGTTTCAGGTAATACACAATTAGTTCAACTAGCAAAATATTGTGCTCTGCTCAACGAGCAAAATATGGTGTTCTACTCTACCTACCCACAAGTAGCTCACCAGGCTGATGTTCTATTGCAGAACAAGAATGACTGACTTTCTACTCCAAGCTCTGATAATTATTCTGGAATTAAATGAGTTTTTACTGCAGAGTAGAGTTGCCCATGAGGGAACCATTGCAGCACAGATAATGGCATCAGAATAAGCAATGGCAGTGTATGAAGGAGAATTTCCCAGCACAGATAATGGCTTCAGAATAAGCAATGGCAGTGTATGAAGGAGAATTTCCCAGCACAGATAATGGCTTCAGAATAAGCAATGGCAGTGTATGAAGGAGAATTTCCCAGCACAGATAATGGCTTCAGAATAAGCAATGGCAGTGTATGAAGGAGAATTTCCCAGCACAGATAATGGCTTCAGAATAAGCAATGGCAGTGTATGAAGGAGAATTTCCCAGCACAGATAATGGCTTCAGAATAAGCAATGGCAGTGTATGAAGGAGAATTTCCCAGCACAGATAATGGCTTCAGAATAAGCAATGGCAGTGTATGAAGGAGAATTTCCCAGCACAGATAATGGCTTCAGAATAAGCAATGGCAGTGTATGAAGGAGAATTTCCCAGCACAGATAATGGCTTCAGAATAAGCAATGGCAGTGTATGAAGGAGAATTTCCCAGCACAGATAATGGCTTCAGAATAAGCAATGGCAGTGTATGAAGGAGAATTTCCCAGCACAGATAATGGCTTCAGAATAAGCAATGGCAGTGTATGAAGGAGAATTTCCCAGCACAGATAATGGCTTCAGAATAAGCAATGGCAGTGTATGAAGGAGAATTTCCCAGCTCAGAAAGCCCAGCATCTGAGAATTTCTGAGATGTTATCTCTGACCTACTTTGCTCAAAGTACCATAGAGATATCTCCACACAGGCATCCAATTATTTGTTGAAATCAACAAGTACTTTTGTGCTACACAGAGTCAGTACAAGCTAAAAGGGAGAGCAGAGCAGGATGATAGGGGGAAAGAAGTGTTCTTTCTGTGGCATTTGCTAGCACAGGAATTGATTTCACAAACATGCTCATCCAAGCAGTGTAGTTCATTCAGCAGAGCATCAACTCCCATCAAAGAGTCATTCTTAACTTGGAATCAGCATGCCCATAACAGCAACAAATGAACGGAAAAGAGCAGAATAGTTCTTTAGAAACAGCCCAGCTGTCTCATGCATCCGACACTGCCACATACAAATGTTTTCATTGAAGGGGAAAAAAACCTGCCAGCCCTGAAGCTCAATGCCACAGTTAAAAATGGCCATCAACCCCCAAAATGTACCATGCAAACTGGGGAACTGAAAGCATTAAGCACATTCCCAGAGAAGGCCGTACCAAAAAAGGACACTTCTAGAGTTCTGATAATATTTTCAAAAGCAACGTGCCTAACAAAGGATTTTACAAGGCAATAAAACACCCTGCTAGGTAATTAAATTCTTCTAAGCTGGCTCTTGCAAACTGGATGGTTTATTACAAGGAGAGCTGTCCCAAGGGATTAACAAATGTTGTGTTGGATATGAGAAACATTATATTTCTTTGCTTCTCTGAAACCTTGTGACATATTAAAAGGGCTTGAGAGACTAATTTAGAACAAACTGATTTAGAGAGAATAAAGCCCAAGTATTCCAATGAATGGTGTGGTATAATATGACAGGAAGGGTCACTTTTACCTTAAGAGCACAGTTATCTCATAGTGAGAAAGTCCACTCTGGTGCAAACTGGTGTAAAATTTAGCTCAGTTAGTGCATACATGAAATTTGTTACCAATTATGGGATGATAATGCCTTTTTCTCTGATTTGTGAAAATTAAAATCTTGATCAACTGACAACATAGGGGGTTTAGTAAACAGCACCATCTCTCTATTATAAGACATTATTTCTTTGAACAGCTCTGTACCTTTGATAAACTCTTGAGTGTAAGAGGAAAAAGAAAATTTCTATTTTGTCCGATTAAAAAATAAACAAACTAAATGTTTGTGATAAATCCAATTTTTTGGTTTAGACTGGAAAGAAATTCAGTTCAATCTTTAAAAATTACATCCCAGACCCTGAGAAACAGACAGTAAAGAGAAATATTACTGGTGCTTTCAAGTGCTTTCCTATTTCTTAGGAAAAAAAATTTTAAATAATACTAAGTTGAAAAAATAATTCTCCATCTGAAACCACTTATGGTATCCTATTTGCTTGCAGAACAAGATTTAAAAGGCCCATCATTACCAAAACATCAACATTTAAACAATACAATTCCCAGATTCTAACAGTAAATTCTGTTGCTGTAATCAACTAAAAATTTCCACCAATTGCTAACCAGGAGGAAAGACTCTGAAACCTGCATTTCTCAGAGCAGAATTTGTTCGTCCACTAAATACCCACCTTGTTCTTGGGAAAAATAAGATCACCAAGTGAAAACAAAACAACAGAGAGACAAAAAATACAGCACGTGGAGTAAAACTGACAGAAATTTGAACTGAAGTATAAGAGTAGGAGATTCTGGTTGGTCTTTTTTTTTCTTTTTTTAACAGAATTAGATTCACAAAGGCCTCTTGAAATTTAACGTGTAAACCCCAAAACCTAACCCTGCCACCTAACACCATTCCCAACCAGAAAGCTGCCAACTGCATTCCCAATCAGTATCAGTAGATTTCAGCTCCTGTCCCACAAACTCATCAATAATCAGGGATGGAAGCCTTTTGCTATTGAAGCTTATGAATCCCTTACGTATTACATTCAACTTAATGATCTGCAAAACAAGAAAACTGGAAAATTACTGCTTTCTACATATCTTGGAGGTGTTATCAACCTGGAATGATATCTATAAGAGTCAAATTTTGGACAAGAATTACCCAAGCTGCCCCTTAGGAAATCCTGAGGAAAAGTATGCCCATACCATCTTTAGAGGGCCAAAAAGCATGGGCTATATGAGGATAAAACTAAATAATGCCTGCTTTCCTTAGGATTTATTTCTCATTATTAAGGTCTTTGAAAAGAAATGGCATTATAATTTTTTTCCCCTGTGGGTGTGATACCTGAAGTGACTCTGTCCCTACTGGATCCTGTCATCTTTAATAAGAAATTGGAGACATTGTACAAGTTTGAAATGTTCTTCTCTACCTGTTTTAATGGACTTTGCAGAAACACAGAATCTTTGAAATTACTGTATTCAGTCCTAGCTGAACTTACTTAATAGGTTTCAAATTTATCATTACCTCTGTCAGGCTTCAATAAAATTACGTGCAGAGGAATAGTCAGAGTCGAACCCATCAGCTTTACTTAAGTAGGAACCAAGGCTGAAGACACTTAAATAGTCATGGCAGAAGGGACAAGCTGTCTCTTCCCCAGTTCAGCACTGCAATGGCAGCTAGGTTACCTTGCTCCCTCCTGTTAGGCTACAAGTGCAAGTTCTGATGGTTCTATCCCCAAACACAAGCGAAGGATATCGCCGATTTACTAAAATACGCAAAACAAGGAGCCTTTGTTCTCCTGATCACGACATGAGCACCACACTAGGACTTTGAGCAAACACAGCTGCCAGAGGTGACATTCTGTACCATGATAGATGGTGCTGCTGTTGCTGTTGAGATAGGACTCGACCAGCGGGGCCTGCTCCTCCGAGTGTTTCGTCCTGCGCGTCCTTGCCCGGCTGTCCACGTTGGACTGAACCATCAGTGGCTCCTGGCGCTTCTTCTTCTGCTTCTGTTCCAGCAGTGCTCTCTGGAGAAAACACAGAGAAAAGCATCTGTTCCTGGGCTCCAAACAGCAGCAACCTACCATGGAAAACAACGGTCAGCTTCACCCCTTCCCAGTTGGCGAGCGGGAGATTGGGATGTCGGGTTACAGGAAATCTTTCCAAAAAACCACAACCAGCCCACTGCTGAAGCACCTTCTGCTGAAAACAGCAAATAATTAAAATACATCTTTCTGAGCAGCCCACCAGCTGTCAGAGCTTGCTTGGGAATAACCCCTGGGAAAACAACAGTGTGAGAATACTGGCTGTGAAGCAATGGGAGGGTAAGCAAGGGCATGAGGCAGAGATGCCAATTTCAGTTTCTGTAAATTAAAAGCAGGTAATTGCAAACTAGAATCGAGTGATAATACTGGACACGAGCCTAATTTAACAGCTCTAATAGATGAACTTTAATTAAACGCTTAAATTTCTCAGCTAGACCTGCTGAAAACCAAAACCTTCAGCATCCACTGGCACCATAGGGACCTTACTTGAGCCCTTTTCCACAACCTCAGAGAACTGAACTGTTAACTTTTTTAATCTATTACCTTCCCATTTCCTTGCTTCTGTACAGTGATATTTTAGCTTCTAGAAAAGAGATGCAATAAAACTGAGGAATAAAAATGGAGAGCGAACTCTTTCAGCTTCCTAAGTTGTGTTAAAACCTCAACATGATTCCACCATAATCAGAATTAAGTACAGGATTATGGCATAAATAATACTTGAATTTGAAAATAAGATGCCGGTAGACATGCAAACTGATGAAATAGTGGCAATAGAAAAAATAGAAAAATTAAACTCACAAGGTTTAACTATAAAAATGACAACATTTTTTGAGAAGGGGACCACAGAAATCGAAGTAAAAGCAGAAACCTCAATTCCCATTAAAGCTTGATGACAAAATTGCCTCAGATTTGATACATGGGGTTCTGACTCCCTTGTACAAGTCATGTAGGAATGCAGTCATAAAATAGGCAATATAGCACACAGTGCCACTAGGTTACAGCCACAAAAGCTAAATCCACTGAATAAAAACTTTGTGGTTAACCTCTGTTGGCTGGTGTGACTGTTCCACCAGTGGGGTAACAAATATATTGTACAACAGCTTAAAACAAGTCCAAGGCAGTGGGAGTCACTCAAACCACAGTCAGAAGACAAATTTTAATGCAAGTCAGACTTGGGAGTTAACTTCAGCCTCCACAGATCTCTCTTCTGCACCCCCCAATCAGAGGATGCAATTTTCTATCAATTATCAGTGTCTTCATTACTCCAGGATTCAGACTTTAGAGAGCAAGAAGCTCTTCCTCCAAAATTTTACCTGTCTGTCAAGCTTCTGCTGACGCAGGCTGCTCCCCTCATCATCCAGAACACTGCAAAGACAAAGAGTACATAATTGGAACAAATTTATCACTCAAAACAACACCTAACAGCACCCAGCGGAGGAAACTCTCACAGGAGTTATCCATACAAAACTCCCACTCTGTTCCGTGGAAGTTTGCCTGCCATAACTGAAAAAAAATTGGTTTCAGAGGATTTAAATGCAGTCCACGAAAAATTGAAAAACTCTGGCTCACACAAACTTCAACAAAAATATATAATCAGGCAGCTCAAAAAGAAATGCAAAATCCACTGCCTACAGCTTGGTTTCTTTTCCACTCTCTTCTAATGCAAAACATCAATGTATACAGCACTGAAATTGAAAATTTGCATATAAAGCCTAGAAAAAGGGAGGAGTGTAAGTGAACACTGCTTAGCAACTCAGCAGCATTCAAAATTATGGTAGGAAAATTAACCATGTAATCCTTTGCACACTGAAAACCATAATTTATTCCTGAATATCTGAGAAGTCACACTTATTGCCACGCTCTTCAACGTTTAGAGGTAGGCAAGATAAACAGCATTGCTCAGTGCCATATTTCTCTCTGCTAATTGTTGCTTGTTGGGAGATTAGCCTCTGTGCATTCAATCATTTTCATTAATTAGATATTAAAGACTGGCATTGAAATCAAAAAGCTATTTTTGTGAAGTATTTTAGCAATCTACTGACTAGGCTTTATTCTTCTGGAGAACAAAGGTCTCTATTGTAAGAACACTATAGTTAAACATTGAACATAGATAATTGAATCTTTTAAACAGTAATAGGTCATCTACAAGGAAAATAGTGCTATAGAACAAAAACAATAGCTTCTTACAAGGAAAATTCATTTTCTCCCACAATACACTTTTATATAATATTAGCCCCTTCTCTTATATCACTCCTAACAATCAAAAAGAGGAGGAAAAAAAAAAAAAAAGATCCAGGACAAACAAACCTGGATTCTGACCTACATACAAACCAACAGTATGACAATGGAAATTGCATAAAAAATGTGAATCTCCTATTTAAATTCACAGTCTTTAGGAGACAGTAACATTGTAGTGGAGTTAGATAGAATAGCTAATAAAGGCATGCAGAATGCCCCCTTTCCAATGCCAGCATTATCAAAGACCTATAATTAAGCTTCTGGTAGCATCAGCCTTCTACAATTTTTTTTTTAGGTTATATGCCACAAAAGGCTGATGTTCCACAGATTGAAACTGTGCTGTTCAAGTACCTCAGGTATTAAATTACCATCTCTTGTACAAGTAATGCATTACCCATAGTCCACAAAAAAGATTAAAGAAAAAAACCCTCACAGTCATAAAAATGTTCTGCTTTACAGCAAGCATACTTCATTTTATAAATTACAGAAGTTATAAAAGGAAGACACACATTCCTCCATGGTACACAATATCAGGTTTGCAGAAGAGTGCTTCACTACGACTGCAGCAATATTAGCTGCACTGCCAGAAAGCAGAACTGCCCTAATGGAGATTTTTGGCCAAACAATTGAGTAAAAGATGCCTAGAGTGTAAAGTTTCAGGTTCAATGGCCTGAACAAATCCTTCACATTTCAGACAATGCTTGAAAAAAAGCCAAAACCATGTAATGATGCTAACAGAGACCCCAAGAACTGCAGAGGCATATTCCATCCTAGCATCCATGTCCTGGCATGACACACTGCACGGAACAAGGGGGCAGGGAAATGTTCTGTGCCTGCCTGGGAAGCCACAAGAAAGGAAATTCAGGTTCAGGCACAGCTCCTTTACCTCTCTTAATGCCCAACTGTAGCATGGTAAACATGGCAGTTTAAATAACACCAAACAGCAAACCCCAGTCAGAGAATAGTGTGATTTGCATTCAGCATTCCAGGAATGCAAAGCAACTATGAGATACAACAGAGGACTGCCAAAAAAAATACAACTCCATCCAAATCTATGGATGTTGCAATGCTAAAACACCTCTCCACATTACCCTTCTTACTGCAAGGCTTTTTTTTTTTTTTAAGCTTCTGAATACATGCAATCAAAGCTGAGACTGAGAGCAGCATGCCTTGAAAATCAGATGACGTTGTCATCTGGAGCTTCCAGCTCCTTCGTTATCCCACCCCATATTTTATAAAGTTCTTAGTAGTTTTCCACAACCTGTTTTAGGCATGCATTAATGACAAGCCTTGCATTTAACATTCAACAAATAAAACTGAATTCCAGCTTTCTTCCCCGGCACCAAGATTCAGTAGAATGTGGTTGCTTCATCAATCCTCTCTCCCTCCAGGATGCTGGACTGGTATGAGAATGCCTGGCCAGCCAGCCATGCCACTCTTCTGAGTCCTTCACAGGATAATGTTAAAAAAGGCCTTATAACCACCAGCTCTATCTATTTTAACAGTTACTCCATTCCAGTACCACTGGAAAGCTGCAGTTCTGTCCTTTCTTGATGTCTAATAACACTTAGCAACTCCAAATACAAAAAGAGCCCAATTTAGCCTATATATTCTTCTGCTACAACAACAGAGCACTCCAGTGTCAGACTGCACTTTGTCAGTGTTTTCTGCAGAACTACTGGACCTTGGAGTTGCTGACCAGCAGGCAACATTTCACATTCCCCAATTTCCAATGGACAAAGTCTCCTGAAACTGGGTGACTTCCAAGATGTGCCACTAAGGGAAGCCAGGGTTTAAATACATGCATGCATAAATAAGTAAGTAAATAAATACATAATATAAGCTCTGTTTCCATAGCAATTCCATCAGACCCTTGCTCCTGCTCCCTTGCAAAACATCTGCAGAGGACTCTGAGATGAAGTGTCTAAGTGTCACTGACCCTTTTTCTTACACTTCAGTGAGTCCTTGCAGAAAGATTTAGCAGATCATCTCACCACAGCATCTGGCATTCTGTCAGATGCTCCAGGGTCCAAGAGCTGAAATCCACTTCTGGATTTCTGCCTTTTATTTCTTTGGAAAACACAAAAGTGTGTGAGCAGAAGCACAGCCTTTGCCCTTCCTGCTCTTTCAAAAGAGCAGGAATCAATTGCTTATCCCTCTGGAAAGGTTGTGCACGTGGTGAGGACCCGGCCTGTCCTGCCCAGGTTTTTTGTTGCACTCTGGTCCAAATAACTGGAATGGTCAGAAATTAAAGGCCCAGTACAGCAGAAAAACTGTGACTGAAAGATGGCAGGAAATAATCTCAGAGAGAGAGAGAGAGTGTTAGAACAATTCTGCCTACATGTTTAATGTGATGCTAGAAAATCCCAGGAGCAGCACGAAACTCAGTCAGATTTAATAGAGAACTATAACTTTATAATTCATGAAAATTGAATTATTGAAGAGCATGCATACATATTAGCAATCTGCTCAGCATGCTGAAGTATTCTGATGATCCAGTAAGATTAGTTTTTACTCCTATTTGATCAAGGATCATGCATCTGCCTGGCATCTTCGCCATGGCTCTGGCCCACTTAAAACAAAAAAAGCAATTTTACACTATACATAAAATTGTAAACAGCCCTTCAGCTCTGCAGTAATAGTCTAGTCCAAATTCAGCTGACAAATCAGAGCTTGCATATATTTCCTTGCAGATTCAGGAAAAAAACCATCCTTCTATACAGAACTTGAACAATCCACCCATTAGAAGTTACTAGTGCTGGGTTTAAGAAGCTACCTACTGTAAAGATCAGTTGCCTGGACCAAGGCTCACAGAGACTTAAGTATTATCTTTTAATAGCATTATTTTCAAATTTCAATTATTCAATTCAATATGATTCAAACAAGCTCAACTCCTGTTTTTTATAGGGAAAAACATTAAAAAATAGAATCACATTTTAGTCAAAGTATTATTTTTCATACTACCCTTTTAAGACACAAAATCTATTTTGCAGAAACAGTTCAACATTAAATTCAATTTATAGTAAGCCAGGCTTACTAAAGTACTGCATGTCATAACAAAGATGAAAACATATGAAAGAATTTTAGTATTCTAAGCTTTTTATAATCTCTATTCCTTAAAATATTTAGAGAGAAACCCAAGAGAGAATTTAGAGAGAAACCCAAGACCAATCAGGTTTTAATGATGGAACTTCATGATCACAGAAAGCTCCTCCACACTTTACTGCTGAGATGAAGGCAGAAGATCTTGTAAGTAAACATCTTGCTACATTTTACTGTAATTCCACATGGAGTGACTTCAGTTAAAGTAAAATCTGAAAAGACTTAATTCAAATAACACTTTTCACAGCAAGTACTTTGCCTTTGCACTTTGAAAATGCAAACTGCTTGTATTTTAAGAAGCCATTGCAAGAAAAAACAATTAAGAAGAAATGTTTCTAATTGGAATTTCCAAGATGTATGTAGTCATTGATTTTATTTAAGGGGTTTTTTTTTAAAGAAAAATCTGCCACAGTAAAGCAGCTCTATTGCTTCTGCCTGACAAACAAGGCAATGATTCTGTTCCTTCCTGACACTGCTTCATAAAGGAACATTTTCCATGAAAATAACTTTTTACCAGGACAAAAGTCCAAAATCTCACCTAGCACATCTCTGCAGCCCAGCACTAACTGTACCAAAAAGTACAGCTGGTCAAACAAGCAGACTCAGACTACCACTAAACTTTAACACACTGTTTAAGAAGTGTCACCCTTGCATTTTCTCTTTTTGTTGCTTTATAATATATTACTAACAGCAGCACCCAAAAGCTCTGTGTAAAATCAGGGACCTTTGCACAAGCAAAATGAATATACACAGGCAGAGAAAATTCCTGAAACAAACAGTTCACATTATAAAAAGATGACGAATTGGATAAGAAGTTGTTCCTCCCATTTAGAACACTGAACCAGAAGCAAATGGAAAACTAGAGGTGGTATTTTCATCTTGAGTTTCTTCTGCCATATTGTGAGCTGCAATTCAAAAACAATGGATGATCAAACCAGATAGAAAGAAAAAAAATACACCATACCAGACTATTCTTCAAGATCACTCAGATCTCTTCCATGTACTCCTGTGAAGAAAGCTGCTATGTTGCTGTGTCAAGACAAACAGGTTTTGGGATCCTTAAGAGCACAACAGGCTCAAAAGAACAAGAATGGGTGTAATGTGCCATTTGAACATTACAGTCTCCAAAAACACAGGAAATAAAATTCCTGTAAAGAGATAGCACTTGGCTGACTGGATACCATCTGTCATATTCACCCAATTACACTTCTCTGTAATCTCTATAAAGTCTCTGTAGTTCCATAAAGCCCAACTGCTCTGGTTAATGTTACTGTTGAGTTCTTAAAAATGAGCTTTCCCTCAGCACTGATGAAATGCTACTGTAAAAGCCCATTAACAGGGTTAGGGACCTGCAGGCTGAAGTCATGCTCCAGGGGGAACGGCACACATTTAGGTTCTTCACACAAGTGAAATCCAATCAATTCCTAAGCAGTGAAGTCGGCAGAAATGCCAACACCTGCAAATCCCCACATAAAACAAGGTCTGCTGCCCCACAAACACCATATGCTGAGCACACCAGAAGCCACTTGGGAGAACATTATTGTAGCAGGCACAAAGGCTAATCAAAGACTTATAAATGAGACAAAGCACTCTGAAAGACTAAAAGGGCTCCCCTCATGCTAGGAATCATCAAGGCTTTCTGACCCTAAAGCAGCCGCTCAGTCACCTGATTTAGAGTAAAACTTGCAGTACTCTCTTCACAGTGAAATGAGTGACTGCTTTCCTGGGCTACCTAAGTGAGCAGAGGTCTGGATATTGAAGGGCAACCCAAGGACATTTAGTATTATTTTGCCCTTCTACTGCAAAGAGCAGCAGCAGCAGCTCTGGCATTTCTCCCATGCCATGTTCACAGGGTAGAGAGGGCAATAACCTACCCTTACAGGTCACCTCTCAGTCACCACTGAACTGACCAGGAAAGTACAGACAACAGGAATTCCTGCAGAAATGGAGATTGCATTTCTTTAGGCAAAGCTTCAGAGGAATAAAGTATTTCACTGTGAATCTCACATAATAAATAAAAGCATGCCAGTCCAGTAGTATAGCATCACCTCTTCTGCCTGTGCAGAGACCCTTAAAAAGACTGAAAATAATAAAGCAAAAGGATGAGGAAAAAAGGCAGAAACATGGAATAGATATTTGTATGACAAGTATCAGCACCAAGCCAGCCACAAAACAGAAGATGCAGAGGATCATATTCTGTGCTGATGATCCAAATGGCACTAGAAGTAATGCCTGCAGGGCAGATGGTTGATAGCAGACTGCACTTGTAGTTGCACAAATAATTACAGAACCAAATGTTTTATTTTCTTCTCAAATCCTGGATGGCAAACTAGTTTAAAAATCAGCAAATTAACGAGACCTTCCTGAAAGGTTGTTGGTACTATTTGCTCCAGTAAGGTTTATCTAAATGTCCTTTGTACATTAAGATCTATGACACTCATTATGTCTGGCAACAGTTCTGCAGATTGCAATTGTAACAACAGGAACACATTCATAATGTTTTTTCTTAATTCCATGAAGATAATTGTCAAGATTAACTCCAGCCAAACCCTCAGCATGGCCACACAATTACCAGAGATCAGGTTGGGAAAGCTAAAGCCCTGACAGAATTAAATCTGGCCAGAGATGTCAAGGACAAGCACAAGCTTCTGTAAGTACATTGCTGGGTAAAGGAAGATGAGGGAAAATGTGTGCCCTCTCCAGAAGGAAAGGGAAGACCTGGCTAGCCAGGACATGGAGAGGGCTGAGGTTCTCAATGCCTTTTTTGACTCAGACTTCACCAGCAAGTGCTCCAGTCACACAGCCTGGGTGCAGAAGGGAAAGGCAGGGACTAGGAGAATGAAGCACTGCTCTCCATAGGAGAAAGCCAGGTTTGACACCACCTAATGCACCTGGAAGTGCAGGAGCCCATGGCACCTGCTGAGATGCATCCACGGGTCCTGAAGGAACTGGCACAAGGAGTAGCTAAGCCACTACCCATCATACTTGAGAAGATGGGGCACTCCAGGGAAGTTCCTATTGAACCCAGGCACATGGAAAATGAGGAGATGATTGGTGACAGCAAACATGGCAACAGTAAGGGCAGATCATGCCTGAAATATCTGCTGGCTTGCTATGACAGGGCTACAGTACTGGTGGATGAGGGAAGAGACACAGACATCATCTACCTGAACAAAAGCATTTGACAGAGTCTTGCACAACATCCTTGTCTCCAAACTGTGGTGGCGTGGATTTAACAGATGGAGCCCTCAGTGGATGAGGAACTGGCCTGATGGTCACACTCAAAGAGTCACGGTCAATGGTTTGGTGCCCAAGTGGAGACCAGTCAGGAGTGGCATTCCCAGGGGGTGGTACTGGGACTAGTGCAGCTGTTGCTGGCATGGACAGTGGGATCAAAGACACCCTCAGGACATTTGCCAACACCGAGCTGTGTGGTGTGGTGACACACTGGAGGGAAGGGATGCCGTCCCGAGGGATCCTGACAGGCTGGAGAGCTGGGGCTGTGTGAACCTCATGAAGTTAAACAAGGGCAAGTGCAAGGTCCTGCAGCTGGGTCAGGGCACAAGCACAGGCTGGGAGGAGAAGGGATTGGGCAGCCGTGAGGAGAAGGACCTGGGGGCGATGGCTGATGGGAAGCTCAACAGGACCCAGCCATGTGAGCTCTCATCCCAGAAAGCCAAACATGTCCTGGGCTGTATCAAAAGCAGCGTGGACAACAGGGTGAGGGAAGGGATTCTCCCACTCCGTTCAGCACTCTTGAGACCCCACCTGTGTCCAGGTCTGGGGCCCCCAACACATGAAGTATGTGGACCTGCTGCAGCAAGTCCACATGAAGGCCAAAAAGAGGATCAGAGAAAGGAAAGGCTGAGAGAGTTGGAGTTGTTCAGCCTGGAGAGGAGAAGGTTCAGAGGAGACCCTATTGTGGCATTCCAGTGCCTGAAGGGAGCCTACAAAGACAATGGAGAGGGACGTTTTACAAGGGCGTGTACTAACAGGACAAGGGAGAATGGCTTCAAACTGAGAGACAGTCAACTTAGATTGGATATTAGGAAATACAATTTTACTGTTTGGGTGGTGAGGCACTGGCAGAAGCTGCCCAGAGAAGTTGTGGATGCCCCATCCCTGGCAGTGTTCAAGGCCAGGCTGGATGGAGCTCTGAGCAACCTGGTCTAGTGGAAAGTGTTCCTGCCCATGGCAGGGGAGTTGGAACCAGATAAACTTTAAGGTCCCTTCCAACCCAAACCATTTTGGGTTGCAAGGGACCTTAAAGTTTATCTCATTATGATTCTGTAACAGCATTTTGTTTTTATTAGAACAGCTCATCAAAATAGATCTCCAATTGTTACCACTTTAGGGGTATATGAAACCAACAGCAATTGTAGAAATCAAATCTTCTAAATGCTCTACTTAGATTTGAAAAACCCAGAGACAGGCAAAATATATTGTTATATGCCTGTATTACAGGATATATAAATAAATAGATATATCCTGTATTACAGGATATATAAAAACAAACACTAACCATTCTCGAGCAAATAACTCAAGACACTCTCAGTGCTGAAGGGAACAACAGGAGCCCTGCAGATACTTCAGATATGCTTTGAAGTAATGAGATCCAGCTTTGAGTAAAATCAGAACAAAACTGTAATCATAGAGAAAAAGAAACTAGAGTTTAGGATCTGAAATGCCTAGGCTGACAGCTTTCAGTGAGGATGATAAGCAGCCAGGAAAAGATCTAGTGAGATGAAAAACAAAACTATTCCCTACAGCACAGTGCATGTTTTAAATAACTGAATTACATGGCTGCTACTACTGCCCTGGAAAGATCAGTTGAACTAATATTTGTACAGACTCATTCTCTGCAATTACACAGAACTGAACAAGAGAGCATATGGCAGTAAAATTCAGGTAATGAAAATATCACCTACTGGAAGAGCTAGTTATTTCTCTCCCTGCCTCAACACACACAAACTGAATACAATGTAAGAGAAGGAATCTATGTCCCAAAAGAGAGAGGTGAATTTAATAAACATGAATGATGGAGCAGTAAAACACAATAGCCTTTGGGTGATCTATCCTAAAATTGTATTTAAATTTAAAGTAGTTTGACGAGAAGTACCTGAATAGGAGCACATTGGGAAGGAAAAACAAAAAACAACGCTGTGACCTGGAGACACACTACCTGCAATGCAGATGGATCCAGATGACAAATGACACAACTTTCAGGAAGTGCCTTTATCAAAAACACATCGCTGCCAGCCACTGGAAAGATCCAGCTCGAGCGGCCAGGTTTCTCTCTCAGTACCAAAACCCAGCCAATCTCAGTTGTTAAAACAGTAAAATGTATGCACAAACAAACCAAACCCCTTAATGGGCAAAGCATCCAACCACAACAAACAGTAAATTAAATGAGCAGAAACTAGGGAAAAGTATTGTCTGGATAAGGAGACTGCACTTACACATACATACACTGCAGAACAAGGGTTCTCTGCCTGGACCACAATGATTTTCCCATTCCATCACTGCTGACCAGGTAAAAGGTGTCACCTAGAACAGACCTCTGCTTTTCTGATGTGGAAAACACTGTGAGCCACTGTGATGAAGAGAAAACCTGCACAAGTGACTGCTGGCCCCTTTCCCTCCCTGTCCTATACCTGTTCTGTGAAACATGGGTTTGTCCAGTTGGCAGCTACTGGGGCTATTGTACATCAAACAGTACATCAAACAGTACAACCTTCCAAGACACCTGTAAAATGAGAGTAACAAACAAGTCTGAACTCCCCTTGGAAACACCTTTGGGAAGCAAGAATGAAGCCTCACAGGTACAATAATTAACCTAGAAACAATGCTGGCCTTTAAAATAATAGCATAATGGCGAAGTGTTTAACAAACAAAACACTGATGCCAAGGATAGGGTCACTGGTGCAGGTGTTCAGTGAGGCTTCTCCCTGCAGTAGGCGTGCAAACACAGGCATGAATACGTCCATCAAACATGCTGCTGCTGAAATGGATTATATTTGAGGTAATTCACTAATGCAGCAAAGTATTAACGGATCCCACTGCCTGTGCATGTGTTTAGGACAGGGCTGGAAAAAGATGGAGTTGTATTTACTGGATTTTTAAAGGAATAGTAAAATTCAGCTATCAATTTATTGAAAATGTGAAGGTGAAAGAGACTACCTAGGTTACCTTTGCTGCTCTAACAATCAAAACTGAACAAAAATACAATAAGAATTGTAACTCTGATAGATGCTAGTGAATTGAAACAGCCAAGCTCCCTTTTCCTTTTTACAGGTGGTTTTACAGTTTCTATGGAATACAGTTTCTAAGGGAAGACATGTCATTTCATGATAAATACTAACCGTGAAACAAAATATTTTGTCACTTTTCCCCCCCACACATACTATCTTTATAATCCAACCTAGTACTCTTTTGCTGGAACTGAGGAAAGCAGATTTTTCCTTTTGGTTTGAGTTCTTTCTCTGTATTACCTTCTATACTAGTAGCAAATACTGACAATCCTGGACAGCATTTTCAGAGGAAAATGAGTTTGTCAGATCCTGGTGCCTAAGTACGTGATATGGATTTCAAGACTGGCAAGATGTTGATGGCTATCAAAAGTAGCAAACACCATTTGGCCTCTATTTTGTTCCCTACAATGAAAACTAAGGCATTATTTCTAACAGCACTCTATGCAGATGAGGTATTCCATACAGCCTGATCTTCATTCCTGAGCCCTGAATCCCCAAAACCATAAATTCAATCTCATGAGAATGTTGCCACTAACTTCACATTGCATAAAAAGATGCAGATGTATAAATACCTCCTGGCTGGGGTTTTTAATTATAAACTCCTGAAGACAGGGGATTGTTTTCACAGTGTGCATACACACTGCCTGCACAGAGAGATTTTAATAAATCTTAGAAAACCATAGTAATAATAAGGTTGGGATGGAGATTTTCCTCCCCTTTAGTGAGGCATAGGTATTCAGTCCTGGTGATGTCTATGGCATTCAGAGATAATTTCAAAGCAAGTTACATATTTAACCTTCCAATTTATCAGTTCCCTGTGTGAAGATGATCCTGTGAGCAAACAACCTGAAGAGATTGTTCTCCATTTCAAAACTAAGCTAATCTCCTTCCTTTGCTTCTGCATGCAACCAAGTGTGGTAAATGGAATCTACTCTCAAGACATAAGAAGCAGCAGAAAAACTTTACAACACAGTCAGAGAGTTTGCTGCAGCTGTGAACCCACCTTGTTTGTGTACAGTGAAAGCCAATTTTCTAGCTCTGTTTTCCAATGTGTCCTTTAAAGGCCCCTTCCAACGTTATTGGAACGTATTTCAGCTTTTTTTTCCTTTTGTTACATTAAATGTTTTTCTCCACATCTGTGCATAACTCCCAGCCAAGGGGGTTTACTTTCCCTAGTAAAAATAACTGTAGAGAGAAAATAAAGGGAGGGAAAAACATACCATGGGATAATACTACACACAATCACATGTCATAGGTTGTAATAGGAAAAGGAACAAATAGTACCTTGTGACACATTTTGGGAAAAAACCTAACTTGACCCATTCAACCCCTATTTATATACACTGGCTGTATTTTATTTAACCCCAAATACGTTGGCAAGCTTTTTCTGTTTCAAATTGAGGAAAATATAGCCCTTTTAATAGCAAAATGCATTCACTACATTCACAAGTACTTGGAAGTGCCACATCAAGTAAGAGTCTCAGTATTCTGATGGAACACACCTCTTTTTGTAGCATACTAAAATATGTACAATGCATAAAATTCAATCATCTTTGTTTTTCATAAACATTAACCATGCTCACCAATTTGAATTTATACACCGAGTTAAGCATATCAGCTTTAAGTATTTCAAATAAATTAGTCAAATTTAAAACAGGTCAGGTATATGTTATTGCAGTATTTTTAGTTCCACTTTCATTATGAATCATCAGAATCCCAACTATACTTCTTGGCTACTCTGTGACCATTTTTGTTACATCTGACAATCACCTTCATCTAGTTCTCCTTAACTGCCTCAAATGAAATTATTACTTAGTCTAATAATTACTCTGGATTATTCTCTCAACACTTCATAGTACATTGTGTGGTGCTACAAAAAGCTAAGTGCTAAGTGAAACGCCTTGCTACAGTGATGTTTAAATGGAAAAATATTTTTAAAGCATTTAATTATTAAGAAGTGTGATAACTTGAGAAAAGTGATACATTATCTGCTCTATCCAGCTTAACGTCTCAACAGAAACCAGACATTATTTCGTCATGTTTAAGTATATGTGCACTGATATATGTGTGTGTATGTGTGTATATATATGCAC
>VXAX01005349.1:47709-63296 GCA_013399835.1 Leptocoma aspasia | reverse complement strand
GTGTGTATATATATATATATATATATTTTAAAAGCTGGGAGAGAAAAACTGGAAAACTACTATTTTTTTTAATACAGTCTGGAAAATTATCATCATTAACTGCTATGACTCAAATGCTGGATTCTTTCAGTGTTGGGCAGTTGACTGATATAGCAATTCCTTTCAGGACACACAATTTTGCTCTATGAGATGTATACAACATGCAAAAATGTGTGCTGCCAGCAAGAAATGAGAGTTTTGAGAAAGGCTGTGGCAGAGGAGTCAAGATAGCAGCCAGACTCACAGCTTCAGGGAACGTGGAATCCGTGTCCCCAAAAAACTTTGGATTTCCAGCTGAAAATCTCTGCAGTATGCAGCTTATAGCTGACACAGTTACCAAATTACTGAAAAATTAAGAGCTAATGATCATGACCCAACTAATTCACGTTTCTAACTGCAACTACCTTTTTCAAATTATTGTTCTGGGCTTTAAAACGCTGTCACATGAATAGTCTGCGTGGTACTGCTTGAGAGCAAAGTCAGTCCCCCAGGCAAGACATTTCAGACTCTGGAAAATCATCTCACTTCCTTTGAATCAGACTGAAAATAGGGTCTCATATATGGACACCACCTAATTTTTAGGGTTCTGATCCTGAACTGACTAACATAACTTATTAATGCTGGACATAAATATTGCCATCTAGACCTGCTCAAAGGGCTAAGTATTTGCACAATAAAAGCTTAGAGCACACAGAATGTTAAACACCAGAATGAAAGGCTGATAAAAAAATCATTCATTCTTATCTTTGCTTTTTAAACTGCTTATCAAATATTCACCAGTGCCAAACAGTAACCAAGGAGGAATTAAAAAAAAAACCAACAAAAAAGATACTAAGATGCTTTTTATTATTGTTTTGAAAACTCCTAAGATTTGCACAAATATATTACATGCAAAAATAGTAACCTTGTCTTTGAAATAAAGCACACATAAGATAATTAGATTTTAAAATCTGTGTCAACTCTAAGGATTTGCTTTTCTTAAACTGGCAAGCAGCTGTCATTCGTGACTGTAACAAAATATCCAAAGGAATTAGATCAAAAAGATTTCAGCATTTGTCCAATCTACTATTTTTTAAACTGTTTTTACTTGAGTAAAGCATCCATTTTTTCCTTCAGCATGTGCCAGTGGCTAAGTGAATGGGGTACCACGTTCTATAAACTGATGGACAGTTCCCATGCAAAGCCACAAGGATCCTTTGCTGTTCATGTACTGCTACAGATTTTCAGCATAATATGACCTCTCAAAATAGATAAAGGACACAATACCAGCATAATATCCACGGAATTAAGCAGTGTAATTCTTATTAAGGTTGTGCCACTAATCCCTGCACATTCTCTCCTGAAAATTTATGCTCAAATTATATATTTCTAGATACTGGTAGAAATTACAGTACTCTAGAATCAAATCATAATTACATAGGATTGCAAATTGTACATTTGTCAGTTCCTAGAAACAAAATGGATAGCCAAATCTGCAATTCCAATGGCTGCTTTCATGCTAGATACAGATACTGCGGTTCACTTACCAATGAAGACAAAAACTGTTTTCCTTGTCTTTTTCTTCTTTTTTCTCTAAGATTCAGGCATGTTAACCCCCACGAAGACAGGGATAAGAAATAAGATAGGACAAACCTACTGACTCTACACACTGCATAGAACAGACAAATTCTCCACTTTAAAACATAATTCAGATGTTTGAGTATAATTGGGTATCACTGGGTTTGGGTACTTTTGGGGGTGGTTTTGTGTTACTCTCTTCTTTGTTTTTTAAAGGAAGATGAATGATAATATCACTTTGAACTTCAACTTGTGGATTCAAGGTATGGAACTTACATGAATCTCCAACATGCAATTATATTGTGACAAGTACTGTTTCCTATGTGGTTACAACTTAATAAAAAAGCTTCAAGATAGAAACAATAACCAGATTGTAGAATTTAGCAAATGTCACTCTTCGTGTATTCAGAAAAAGTACAAATTGTTACCCACTCCAAATGTTTTGATCATAAAATAAAAAACAAATCTGTTTAAAAGCACTTCAGTTTTTGATTTCTAAACCAGCACAGCTTTAGAGATGCAGCCATGCCCTTGTAGCAGATTTGTTTAAGCGTGACAGAAACAGGTCCTGAGGTAATTCAAGATATTACAGGTCTTGGGTTTTGTGCTTTCCATTTTTCAACAAAGAAAACAAGCCTAATCTAATTTGCTCCCGTGTGCCATTTAAGAACGTAACTAAACAGATCACAGCTGAAGTAGATCAGATTAACTGCTAAAGAAAGACTGTGTTGACAAACTGCACAGAAAAGTTTACCAACACCTTTTGTGGATACGAAAGGCACAGCAAAAACATACAAACCTACTTGCCAGGAGGGCGCCTTGTGTTCAACTTGCCAAGAGAAGGCTGGCAGAGTAAGCTGCAATGCATTTTTACTGAACAAAGAGCTGCTCAGGTGCTGTGACATCCCTAGCAAACCATTACAGGGAAGGGCTCCCACCAGCCTTTTCATATCTTTTTAATACCTGGCTGAAGTTGCCATTTTAATTATTCCACTTCAGCTGGTAGAATGCCTGTCGGCAACAATCACAGCAAAAGGAGTCTCCACTGGGGACTGATGTGCTGTGCACAGCCTTGTCTCTGGACACACCTGTAAGCCTGTTACTTCCCTCCTATGAAATATTCTCAGTTAAAAAGGGTAAAATGTGAGCAGAAATATGTGATTATCAGCTTGGTTGCTGATTTCCTAGAACAGGAAGCGGATCATACCATACAAGTAAAATTAAATTCAAAATATTTGGGTCTTAGTCAGAGAAGGATTAAAGTTATCTATCTTCCATGAAACATGTCTGTTAATGTCACATTTTGCAGAAGGCAGGGAACCTCGGGAAGTTTCAGGAAGAATTCTCATTTCTGTGGGGCTTCTATAATAAAATTAGACCAACGTGCTCTGTTGCGGTGTGTTCTATGTTGACGACCGAGGCACCGCGTCGGTGCTCAAACTTCAAATTCCTTCACAGACAATTCATATAATGAGGAGGTTCTGCCTGGTTTTGTAACACAGAAAGATTTATGCATTCATAATGCCTATAATAATTTCTTCAGTTGATTAATTTCAACTAAAATTAAAGAGGGTTAATATTTCTAAATCCAACAGATTTCTTAATGAAGATAGTGGCTGGATAGAAGCAAAGGCCTTAAACACTCTCTCTGTAAGAGGACAATTTGGGGCTGAGCTCCACAATGTTACTAGAGCAATGAGAATCCACATTGGGAACATTATGAAGGACAGCTATAGGAATTTTGCTATCTAAAAAGCAGGAATCCTAGTCTTCATATGGATCCTAGGACCATTTCTTACAGATATATACAGAAGATTCCTTCCAACATCAACATATTGTGAAGAAAATTTACTGGGCTCTTTTTTTTTAATGCATAGTTCTCACTATCCCACTTTGGATTTGATAAAGAGCAATATAAGTGAAATAAAAAAGATAATCTTATTTGGGGGGAAGAAGGGTGGAAGATAAAGCAAACATAATTCCTTCCCCAATCTTGCTACTCAGTTTTCATCCTGGAAAAGCCACACTTCTGTATGTGCAGGCTCCCTATCAGTAACACAGGGGTAACACGTTTCTGTCTTTGCAACCTCTCCCAGAGTTCCACACCAAGCAGGACGTGAGGCAGCGAGACACAAGCCTGGCAGCACACTCCAGCACAATGCCAAGGTGCATCCAGCACACCAAGGGACCTGTCCCACTGAGCTCTTGAGCCACAGCCACACTGTAAATCACCAGGAACATGCCAGGCAAAGGAGACTACCAAAGGTGCAATCAGCGAGCACACGTCCTCTCAGATAGAGGAAGCTCTATCACACAAAGCTGGAGACCTCTTCTAACCATATCAGATGTAATTAAACCACTTCAGGCACTGTGGGAAGCTATTTCCAAATGCATTTAAGTAAGGCAGAAAGAATGATTTTAGCTATTGGACCATTAAAAAGGAGTGGAAGCTAAGATTCCCCTTTGGGTCTAATCAAGACTCATACACCAGCAGATGTTTTCTTCTCCTCTCTGATAAATACATATGACTGTGTATCTTCTGGTTTCTTTATGAAACACTAATTGCCCACTGCACAGAAGGTCTAATTGATGTAGCACGTGATCACTGTTATTTGCACATTTTTCACAGCTCTAATACTTCGGTGCAGAGCCCATGAGTTTGTGTTTATTGCAGGATACAAGGTGAGCCATTTCAGCCTGAGGGAACATCCACTGAATGTCACTCAGCTTCATTCTGTCAGATCCAGAGGGCTCCATTTTCTTGCTCACTCAGGACCTACCAAAACTGGGACAGGGTGAGGAGGTTCAGCAGAATTATGGAAAGAAAGCTGGCTGGCACAAGCAAGCTAGAAATCTATAAGACAGCAACAGCTTCCTGTATGTGACCCTCCAAGTGTGTTCACCTATGTGGGATGGTGTTGCACAACACCAGTGCACACGCTCTTATCTTCACTAGTGCCAAACTGGGGAGCACACAGAGTGTCTGTCTGGACTGCCAGCCCACAGCAGTGACCCCAGCAGTGACCACAGACTGCTCACCCACCCTTCTGAAGCTCTGTGTGCTGGCAAACCAGGATGCTCTCCAGGGAACACATCTGCTCCCCCCTCTCCCACCTGGTGACAGAAGGACCTCTGCCTGAGTCTGGAATGTACTTTAGAAAGACTGCTGCTGACAGTTCTTGGATGGCAGCAGAGACCTGGAATCCTGCTCAAATTCTTATCTGCTTTACAATTATTAAAAGATTTAATTTAGGAAGAGCTGGAAGATTATAAGGAAATACTGCCACTGACTGACAAATTTAGCACAAGTCACACTAAGTCCAGGCACTCTCCCAGCAGCACATCCACTGTTCTCACAAAACCAACATCAGTCAGGTACAGAGGACACACACAAAAAAGGAAAGAACCACAGATACAAGGAAAACAAGCTTCCTTAAGTATTGAGTATCGTTAGGAAACAGAGACAGGCATTTAATGATGTTAAAAAGAAAACAAATGCCTTCACTTCCCGAAGTAAATAACTCAGGAAATTATTAATAATGACTCAATCATTGTTAGTCACAGACCTATTCTAATGGCACAAAACCAAAAAATAGAAACAGTATCATAGCCATGTCGTGAAAAATTAGCAACCAGACAGATGTCATCAAGTGCAAAGTGAAAAGCAAAGCCATACAGAACAACATCTTTGTGTTCACTCTTTATTGCAATATGCACTTGTGTTTGGCACTGTTAATCCAAGACTGCAGCAAATGCAATATTGCAGAGCTGGCTGTAAACTAAAACCCTTTGGGCTGAATTTTCACCCCAACACACAGAGACTTACTTTGAGGATGCTTCACAATGTCAACTGGGCACATTTACAGTCCATCACACAATGCACTTAAAAACCTCTGTGCCTCTAATGTATCTTACATTTTTCTTCAGAATAAGCTTTTTCAGAAGAAAATGAGTTGTCAGAAAGCACATAAAAACTACACTGTGTTATATGCTGTTTGTCATTTTGACTAGGCAGCTCAATAGTCCTTCTCCTCCCTTCTCCTTCCACCACATTAAGTATTTTCAACAGAATCTGAGCACTCCTGAAAATCCAGCCATAGACAGGTTCACAGCATTCCATCCTTTGAAAGGCCTACATCATCCTTTGAAAAGCCTAAAGATAAAATACAGCAATTCTGGTTTTATCCCTTCTGTTTCAAAACCATACAGCATGGTTTTAAACCTTCTGTTTCAAAACTTTTATATTTTAACAGACTACAACAAGCAATAAATGGGATAGTCATTCCCAGTGAGCTCCCAGTTGCCTTACTATCTCCTGCAATCTTGGTTATAGCTTTTACTATTTGATAACATATCAACGAAAGGACAGCTTTCAGAAACTACAGTTATTGTAAGCAAAATTAATTTCCTAAGTTTTAAGATATTTTCTTCCAAGTCTAGAGTTCGCTGGATTCTTTTACCAGAAGTCTTTGTCAGAGAATGCCAATTTATCAAATCCAAAGTTTATAAACATAACAACCTCCACAGTCTCAGAACAAAATTTCAGAGAGACAGGCCCAGCACACACCAACAAATAACCTGAAAATCCAGGCACTCATCTGAGGTATTAGAAACACCTTTCTAAGAATGAAACAAAGGGCAGAGACTTGAACATCTGACCTTGCTCATCTTGTGCTTTCCATCTTATGCAAAGATACCTGCACATTTTTTCCAACAGAACAATCTGCAAATCACTCTGACACAAGGTGCAAGGATAGGAGAACTTTACTCCTTCCAATGCTTCTCAGAACAACCTATATCTTGCAAATCCTAAGGCAAATAGCATTAAATTAACAAAAAACAGAGGGTGCCCAGGAACAATAACAGGAAGGAAAAAGGAAAGAAAGGAAGGACAGAGGAAAGGAAGGAATGAAGTTAGGAAGGAGTTTTAATTTTATTTAAATTTCTCCTGTGCTGTTTTTTCTTGATCTTCAAAATCTGAGAATGATATTCAAGCCCCAAGGAGGTAATTAAGAATTTTTCAAGCTGCATCAATACTGCCAGAATACTACAGTATATCATTACCTGAAATAGCTAACATTTAAAAGGCATCTTCCAGGATGCCTCAAACTTCTAGCAATGTCATGATCTTTTTGTTCTGATATGATGGCCCAGTTTCTCTGGGAATTAATACAGTATTTCTTAATTAATAGACCTGGCAGATCCAAGAATTATCCTAGTGTTCTGAAAAGCCAGAGCCTAGATTAGGTGGCTCATAGGTGGCTAGTGCCCTTTTAATAGCCAAAAATGAATATTCTTATTTCAGAACAGATAATTAATTCTAAGTTATATGCCCATTGTGAACTGTGCTGTGGCAGACTCCCAGCTAGCTGAAAACAATCTAACACATCTACTGGAACCAATTTAAATGTGGCAGTCCCCAGCTCCTCCCAGACTGAACTGCACCTTTCCTGGAAGGAGTGAATCACTTGTGCATTTCTGATGTGGCCCATTACCAGTGACCTGGAAAGGGGGACCGAGGGCTCCCTCAGTCAGTTTGCAGGTGACACCAGGTTGGGTGGGAGGGCTGATCTGCTGGAGAGCAGAAGGCTCTGCAGAGGGATCTGGACAGGCTGAACTGATGGGCCAAGACCAGCTGCAGAAGGTTCAACAAGGCCAAGTGCTGAGCCCTGTCCCGGGCTCACAACAAGCCCAGACCATGTGCAGGCTGGGGAGCAGTGGCTGGAAAACTGCCCAGAGGAAAAGGACCTGGGGGTGGCTCTTTAACAGCAGATGAACACTAGATAAGAGTGTGTCCAGGTGGCCAAGGTGGCCAATGGCATCCTGGCCTGGATCAGCAACAGCGAGTCTGGCAGGAGCAGGGCAGGGATTGTCCCCCTGTGCTGGGCACTGGTGAGGCCACACCTCCAGTGCTGTGTCCAGTTTTGAGCCCCTCACTGCAAGAAAGACATTGAGGGGCTGGAGAGAGTCCAGAGAGGGGCAATGGAGCTCGGGAAAGGTCTGGAGCACAAGTCCTGTGAGGAGCAGCTGAGGGAGCTGGGATGTTTAGCCTGGAAGAGGCTCAGGGGGACCTTACTGCTCTCCACAATGACCTGAAAGGTAGCCAGGTGGGGGTTGGTACCTTCTCCCAGGTAATTAGCAATAGGATGAGAGAAAAGAGCCTCAACTTGTGCCAGGTCAGGTTTAGATGGGATATGAGGAAAAATTTCTTCACTGAAACATTTGTCAAGCCTAGGAACAGGCTGCCCAGGGAAGTGGTGGTGTCACCAGCCCTGGAAGTATTTAAAAACTGTGTAGATGTGGCCCTCAGGGACATGAGTTAGTGATGGACTTGGCAATGTGGGGTAAATGGTTGGACTTGATGATCTTGGAGATCTTTTCTGACCAAAGGATTCTACGATTGCACAGATGTAACAATATGCCACATGCACATGAGCTCTGCCTTAAGGACAGACAATAAAACAACGTTAATGTTATTCTAGGGCAAGCACAAAAAGTTGCTCTAAACCCTTACACTTCACTTTTTAAATCTGCAGCAACAGCCAGCGGAGTGATTTAAGATTCAGTAGCCTGGAAGAATCAATTGTCCAGTCTGACTCAATGGTGTGCAGAGACACCTTTAAAGTTATTTAACATTGCTCTACAGATGCAGTGTCTCAAAAGAGGCATTATTCACCCGTACAACTGAGCTAAAGTTTCAGCACAGAACACTTCAAGCAATCCCTAGGTTTGCAAAACACTGTTTAATGGAAATTCACACTCCTGGCTTGAGTATTGGGATTTATATCTGCCAAAAATAGTGGGATGAATTCCAGGGTACAGTATGTGTCTTAGTCTTTCGGTTTCCACTCAACCTGATCCGAGCAGTTAGTCTAAGTCATTGTCTGGACAAGTTATTTACTTTAATGCTACTCTTTAATTTCCACAGTACATTCAATAATTTCCTCAAATTTTCAGAAGTGAGAATTGCCACATGATGCAATGTAATTTGTTTTTGTTGCTGTTCCTGCAGCCGAGCGAAAATGCTGCTGTAGTGAGATGGGCTAGCAACAACCTGCTCTGAAAAAAACCAGACCTGTTTTCCTTATGTTTCTTGCTGTGGCACAGGAGTAACTAATGCAAATACCTAGCCTTTAACTTCATCCATTTTGCTTTCAAACTGATACCAATTTTGAAAGAACTGTTCAGATCCCTTCCCTAACTGTAGATCAAACACCAAGATACTTGTATTTCACTTGCAAATACAATTTCCAACTTAGTCATCATTTGAAGCTAATCAAGGGATTTTTTCATCTTGTAATATCTCATCTGCCAGTAGTTAGAACTGTGATTGGAGTTGAAATTAGCATTAAAATATTCTTGCTGTGGTTTCATTACCTATGTCAAATGAGTTACAATAATCACGAATTATGATATTCACGGGCCTGTGTTAACATGTATCACAACAGGGATCACGAGGTTTCCACTGAAATTTGCAATTCAAGACTTAATTTTCATAAGCATCTGCGAATCCAAGCTAGAACTCGACTTCATGAAAGAATGACTGGGGCACTTGCATTGTCAGAGAGCAAGGTGAGTGTGTCACTCACAAGCACATTGGCATATTCATGCACTACAGACCACTTGCTTTTACGTGCTCAGCTAAAACATGAGCTCAGAGAAGGGGATGGCACCAATCCAACCTCCTTTTAAGCCAGTAGAAAGGCTCTGGTGCCACCTCTTTGTGACAGCTCCCTGCAAGCAACCACACAACTGCACGGATGGCAGAGGGCAGCCTTAGTCTCTACAGCATCCCTGCTTTCAGAGGGAAGGACGCTGGTCTGAATGCACAAAATCAGCATCCAAAAACCTGCAAAGTTCTTATCCTGGCAGAAGCAGTTACTCTCCTCTGCTCTGCAGGGCCTACTGCATTCCCCTGAAGGAGGAAGTGTGTTCAATTGGGTCACTATTTCTCTTTAAGGATAAAAGACAGATAAATACGTAATCCCTCAAGCTATTAGCAATACAAAAGTATGAAACCTACTTCTGCTGTAATCACTGAAAGGGAAAGGAATGATACCTTTTAGTTTCTTATTAACATAAAAGAATAAAATACAAAACCATCTAAGTAGTAATTTAATTATGGAGCAAACTGAGCTTTTAAAGTGTTACAAAGCTATGCAATGTAGACATAAGCCACAAAAATTACATTGCCATCAAGTGTTAGATAAAACAACCTGGCATAAAATAACTGTCAGGGAAAAAAGTTTCCTCGTTTAGACACATACCCATCCAACATAATTATTCCAGCCTTTCCACCTTCTCCCACTGTTACCTTTGTACACTCTATACACTGATCCCTGAGAGCACATTACCTTATCTAAGTCAATATCCCCTGACTTCCCATTTTCTTAAGAACAGACAGTCCAAAGAAGCTAATGATCATATGCCTGTAACAAAAATGAAAGCAAAAAATACCCTATGCCAGCAATCACCCTGAGGTCTACACTTGCATTTTGTGCCTCTCTCTTGTACCTGCCTTCTAAACTGAAAATTTTCCAGCCTGAAGACTGCCTTGCTGTATACCTGCATATTATTAGCATTACGTAAATGACAGCAGGGCCCAGAGAGGTGTTACACTCTCAGCTGAGAGTCCTCAGAACTTGCTGGTACCGTCATCACCCTGCCATTACATCAAGATAAAAGAGATTGCAAAACTGTGGGAAAACAGTTCTTCCGTCCCTGCCACCCCCTGTGCATGACCCAGACCTGTCACCAAGAAGGGCATCTCCTAGTCCCAGTTACTGGCCTTCACATACTGCAGCAACAAAATGTTCAGCAGTAAGTGAGACACAAAATAAACACCAATTTTAATATCCACGCTTAAGGCATTAATCTTTGAATAACTGCTGCAAATACTGAAATTAATTTTCAGAAATCTGCAAAATAAATAATTTCAGCTTTTAAAAATTGCAAAGGTACTAACTACTTAAGTAACACAATGAGAAGTTGGAATGGATTTCTTTAAAAGCTACAAACAATAAAATACAAATTAAATTGCAAATGTTCACAGAGAAGGGTATCTTCTGCAAGCACCATACAGCTGGCAAGACAGAATTCTATTTTTGTGAATAACCTCGAAGTAGGAAAGAGAAGAGAACAGAAAAAGAGGCAAGAAGAGCAAGATGTAGGGAAAAATGGCAAAAAGAAATCTGTTCATCAGTCGAAAGAAGAGAAAGGCATGAATTAGAAAATAAGTCATTAGTGTGAGAGGAAGAAAAACGAGGAGGAAGTGTGAAAAGAATCCAGCTCTCTAGAATGGCAATTTCTAGTTACTAAATAAAAAGTACCACCTTCCAGAAAAATTGCCGCTTGCATGTCTAAACGGATGCCACTCCAGGGAATGTCCAGAAACCCTCAGGCACAAGAATCAAAACTGTCTGACTCAGGGAAGTGCAAGAGGAGAGACATTACATTTCATATCCACTTTCCGGCTGTGATCCAAATCTGGCACAGATGGCTTGTAAATGATTGTCACTGCCAGGAACCTGCAAATGATTGTTGCTACCAGAAACCCATTGGCCTGTGAAAAAATCAGTTTTCATCTCAATCTGGCTGCTGATACCGCAAAGGTGCTGCGGGGTGGCCGTGCTCTGGGACAACTGGTGCATCACTTACTGTCGTGAGGCTCGTGCAAGGGGTGGCAAAGCCCCTTCAGCCCCTTACTGAAATCCACCTCTGGCACACTGCAAAGCACAAGACAACGAGGTTTCACGCCTGGCTCTGCAGCTCATCTCCCTTGAGCCTTGTCCCATTTCCATTTAAGCCAACACCCCACAACTTCCACGGCTCAGGATACTTATTTTCCTCACCTCTCTTTTCAGCCTGGTTGATTCAGGCTACCAGCTTCGGGGTAGCAATTGCCTCTGACATCTCCCTCACACTGATGCTGGGCAAACCACCTTCGATCTCTGCACCACAGCAGGAGCACTCTATGCAAGAGCACAGAGTTCCATTAAGGGAGAGCTCTAACTTAAATGTTTTAAAAGCACATGACCAGGCTAATTTTATACACTGAATAGCCTGAGACAAGACAGCCTGTTTCAGAGAAGAGGACAGACACAGTCTTTGAACTCTTTTCCTTAGAAAAAGCAGCTCTTGTAAATTATCCGTGCCACTCCCCACGGCAGGAGGCTGGGAGCGAGCCTGCCTGCACTGAGATGCTCTGGGTCACAAACTGCACCTTGCAGCAAGGCGAGCCCTCCACCTGCACTGCTGCCTCCACAATGCCAAAACCTGGGGGTATGTAATATCCCAGCACCTCAGCAACACGCACAGAAACAAGACTGGGATACCCTCGGTCTTCAAGGCCATTCGTGTTCCAGGACTTGTTTACACATCACACTTCCAGAAATCTTCTTATCTGCCCTAATTGCGATGATTCATGAATTTACAACCCAGCTGTGCTCCACAATTTTCTTCCAACTGCAATCCTTCCCTCTGCAAGTAAATAACTTGTGACTGTTTATAGCTGCAATATCTAAGCACAGCCTTAAAACTTCAGAGCAAATTCACGAAAGCTACAAAAATTGAGCATAATAAAACCTGTCACAAACAAAAATAATGTGTATTATTACCACCATCATGTACATATCAAGACATATTATGCCACTGCAAATGTAGGCTGTAATCTGCTCTCTTCAGTGCCTTCAGTGCCCTCAGTGCCAAGAGCCAGTCCCACCCAGGGCACGGTTCATGGGGTCCCCTCTGGCCATGGCAGGTTTACCCACAGAAACCAAGGCTCAGCAGCATCACACAGACACTTTCCAGAGAACTCAGGGGACTTGTATTAAATTGATTCCTGTGTGGATTAGGCTTTTCAGCTGGTGGTGTTTAGATCTCTCTCATGGAATAGGTTAGCTGGTTGTGTAAATGCTGCTTTTAAAGTTACAGGATCAAGATTTATTGTTAAAGAGGCAGCTGAAAACATAAGAACAAATAATAATAATCATAGAGACAGGGGCCTTACTGTAACTGAGTTTACTGATACTTTCATCTACCTAGCAGCAGTTTATTTGACTGCAGTTTTATAGTATGAGGAATGTCTTCACTTACTCAAGACACACCAGCATAAAATAAAAATGAATATGTTATATTTAAGAAACGCTATAAATTAAAAATGAGTTCAAGAAAAAGATATGAAACAAAAACATACTTTTGAACAAAAAACCTGAACTCCTGTGAATTTGTAGTGATTCCCAGACACTTCTGCATTGTATTTTCTACTGGAAACTGCTGAAGGATACCAAAGGAAAACACTACTGTACTTGAGAACATAATTCTTCAAGAAACTACATCTTACTCTTAACTTCCATTGCAAACCAGCTTTGGGGCTGGGGGCAGCTACACGGACTGCAACTGATTTTTTTTTTTAATTGTGTCTAAACTATTTTGAATCTTTAAAATAAAGAGCAGAGGCATTGTTTAAAATGGGTACAATTTAAAGAATTCCTACCTCATTGTACCTGATGTGCAGCTTCGTATAAGTGCTTAATCATATGCTTAAATTTCTATCTATGAAACATGTTTCATGAAAATAAATGCAGTATATTTACTTTTAAAAAACAGCTTCCCAACTATTTTTCATAACATTAGAGAACTGGAATCTCATCCTATTACTATTAGTGTTTCAAAAGCAGAATACATAAGAGAGGATAAAAAGAGATAAGGGCGAAACACTGAAATCACAGAACTAACAAATAATATGAATCTTTTATTGACCTCATCACGAACTAGCACTGACACTAAAAAAATTGCCTACTATTTTTTGTTAACTCACTCAAAATGTTCTCAGCATCTTAAAAGGGGAAGTAAAAGTTTGTGAGTTGTGGACACGCAGGTGGGACTGCTTAATGAATTGTACATGACACACGTGGAACTGACTCCTTCTGGCTCATTTCACTTGAAAGGAAAAATATGACATTTTACTAGCAGAAATACAATCCTTCTCTGCTTGAGTTAATTCAGGTATATAGCTGCACATATGTTCCACTGCTAGAAGGATATATCCTTCCAGACTTCAGCCTGCCCAGCAGCCTATGCCCTGTCCCCCACACCAGCAGCAGTGACACTCTTGGCTGTCACATGGCACCCAGACCTTAAAGAAGGTGGTGAACCTTCCTCTGAGCTCTGAGAGTCAGCAACCACTGAACTCACCACAGCAAACAAGAATGTGAAGCAAGAGGGCAGAGAAGCATGGGGCATTTTGCTCTCAGAGAGAAGATGAACTGTTCCAAGAGGTGCACATCAGGTCTCTCCTCCTCCTTGTGATTTCACTCCCTCGAAATGGTACTTTGACCTAATTTACTCGTACAGTGCTTCCACGTGTAAACTCAGTCACATACACATTCACAAGCACTGCTTCCTGGGCAAGCACATTTAGGGGATCCTGGAAGATGCTTCACACACACAAGCCCAATAAGATTTGCAATTATATACCTCTAACTCAAGAATTACCTCTGGAGACCGAAAAATAAGTCAGCTTCTCGAGAGAACGCTGTTAGAAGCCTAAATAAAAACACTTCAGAGCAGAACCGTGGTTTGGTTGCCTTTTGGTTTTGAGCAGTCCTCAGCAGTGTCTGACCATAAACACATCATTAACATTCAAGAATAATATTATATTAGAAAATGTATGAGTATCATCAAATCTGTGTTTCTCTGAAGATTTGCTGCTTTGTTCGTCCATGCTGCACTGAGCAGAAGTAGAGATGTTTTTTTTTTTTTTTCCTTCTTCGAGGTCACTGCTATAAAACCCCTCAGCAAAAGTTTTGGCATTGGCCTCTGCAGAGCCTTGTGTACAGTGAGAGAACGGAGAAACTGTTCCACTGCTGCTGGGATGAGCCGTGAACAGCTGTTCCTCTGGTATTTCTGTCCTCATTACAAGGCTTCAAATTGCATCACAATGCATCCACTAGTCATTTTTGAAGCCTTATTGCCAATTCCTTACATCTTTTCAAAATGCATGGCCTGAAAGTGCTATTGCTGAGAGAGTGGCAATATTCTTAGATTCATTGTAATCACGCTTCCTTCTTTCTAATTCTTCTACTGGTTTGAACCATGATGTGCACATATCAAAAATAGCAGATTTCCACTTGTGCAGTTATCTTGGGGTTTTTTTTTTTGTCTGTATTAAGGAGTGATGTATTCGTGTCCACGTTGCATTTATTGTGTCATACATCTGCTACAAACACTGTCATTGAGAATGTGGCAAACTACAACTGACCTGCTTAAAGCAGCTGCCTTTGTTTTAAAATGCACTCTATACATATTTTTAATTCTGTGATACCCTACCGACAACAAAAATAAAAGGTTTATCACAGAATCAACTAGGTTGGAAAAGACTGCTGAAATCATCGAGTCGAACCTATAACCAAACACCACAGCGTCAACCAGACCAAGGCACTGAGTGCCACATCTTCAAACACCTCCAGGGATGGTGACTCCACCACCCCCCGGGCAGCTCATTCCAGTACCCAATCGTCCTTTTTGTGAAGAACTTTTTCCTCGTGTCCGACCCAAACATCCGCTGGCGCACCCTAAGACCGTGTCCTGGTTTCCTATGTTACCGTATCTACCTTGTTTCACTTACAACCGAACAAATGAAAGAAACATGCTTTCTGTCGTTTTCAGAGCACCCCGTTAAACCCCTCGTAATTCCCTTCTGTAAAAATTCAGCTCGAAAAAGACACTTCAACGAAAACTAAAAATAAAAACAAACGAACAAACCCATAATGTTAATGCACTCTGAATAACAGATTCGGAAAGCGGTCTATCGCTAGAACAGCCCATCCCGTCCGCAGCGAAACGTTTGGCTCGGTTTCCCCCCGGTCCGGCGAGTCTGACACAAACTATTCCCTCCCTCGGGCCGCGGATGCTCCCGCTCCACGCGCGGGCGCTCGGGGCAGGGCCCGGCCGCGGGGCTGGGGGGCCAGGGGGCTGCGCGCTCCGCGGGG
>VXAX01005349.1:0-47661 GCA_013399835.1 Leptocoma aspasia | reverse complement strand
CCCAGGGGCAGCCCCGGTGCCTCCGCCCCACCCGCCGCCTCCCGCGGGGTCCCCCGCTACCTGTAAGGGACCCAGTCCGCCTGGTGCCGCGAACTCATCTCTCCCCGGCGACGCTGCCCGGAGCCGAGGAANCGCCCTCCGCGCCGGGCCCGCCCCTGCCCCGTGAGCCGCGCCGCCGCTGGGCATATGCGGGCGGCGCGGCCGCAGGGAACGGGAACGGGAACGGGCACGGGCTGCGCTCGGCTCGGCACAGCGCAGCCCGCCCCGGCATCGGCAGAGACCGAGCCATGAGCCGGGCGCTGGCCGGGCAGCCCTCGGCTGACCGGGGCGTGGAGAGGTGCGAGGAGAGCGCAGCCTGCACGCAGGCTCCTCTCAGCCCAGCCCACCGCCAAAATGTATGAATTGCAGCGACTCAACCCAAAATGGTCGAGGAAGCACGGCCCGGGGCTGTCAGTAAAAGCTTACCGCGGCCCTTAAGGGAGAATCCATGGTTTCGGTTTGCCAACAGCAGACTGATGCATGCCTTGCGGTGATGAGAGCTTTTGGGATCCGGTGGTCACGGCCGCGAGCGCCGGCAGCTTTCCTGGGAAAACCATGGTGGGAAGCTGAGGCTGGCTTGGAGCAGAGCACTCTCACGGCACCCTGAGGAGCCCACCTTTTGCTACATGGGTGTAGTACAGGCCACCATCCTTTCAGCACAACGAGACCTGCTCTGCTCCAGCTCTACAGCCACAGCACAAATAAAGCTCTTTTAAACCATGTAAATCCCGTGTCAGATTATAAGCTTATAGAAACAGTTACTGACTTCATGGAACAAACATGACCTGAGCAAAAAATTGGTGAAAGATAAGGATTGATGAAAATACTATCTCTATTTGCTTTTAATAATGCCAGTCCAGCCCCTAGTATCTCACAGGTTTTGTTGTAGGTAACATTTACACTGCATATGGGGGAGATATGTAAAGAAAACTTTAAATATCGGAGTTAACTGAAGTCACCTTTCCTCCCAAAACAGGCGTTGGGAAATAAACAACCAAAGAGTTAAATGTGGCACTGTACCTTGGAAGGGCTTAGGTAGTGGGTGGCACTTTAGTGACAAAGATGTGAAGCTCTGACCTGCTAAACCATACCCAAACTGCAACACTGATCTTCTGCCTGATGTGTGAACTCGTCTAGAAGAAGGTTATGGTACAGGTTATCCCATCACAAGGACTGCAGAATTAAAAGGAAGGATGAATGATTAAGGCTCTGGAAAGATGCTCATCTGAGCAGAGAGTAAAAAAAAAAAAAATAAAAGAAAACTTCACCTAAGAAAATAGAGGTGGGGAGTTTAGAGGTAGGTGCCTAGAAATGGTAGAGCAGAACGGAAAAAAGAGCCCTCATTTTGGGTTTATAGCATATAAAGCAAGGAGACTATTTAATTTAGCAAATTAGAAACAGATTGAAGGAGATACTTTTTCACTCAATGTAACTTTATGCTTGGATTCACTACCAAAAGTCATGGCCAGGAAGCCAGCAGAGTCAAGAGAAGATGGCATGCTTAGCAGGCAACACAAACGTTATCATGTTCCTCACTGTCATGAACTGTCAGAGGCTATTTTAAATCCAGAAACCAGAATTTAAACCTGTTCCAGAAGTGCAAACGAGATCTGCTTTTAGGGAAGAATTCTCTCATATCCATACAGATAAAACGTTGTGCTGCTTTCTTGACCTGTGTCAGGCACTGGCTTTGAGAGACCTCCCTCCATTCCAGTCAGGCACAACGTGGAGCTGTGGAACAACGGGCTCCACTCCACCTGGCAGTGCTATTAGCATGAGGAGGCGGCTGAGCAGAGATTCCCATCTCCTGGTACTAAGCTGCATGCTTTTCAAGCACTGAGGCTTCTGCGGAAGAGATGAAAGACAAAAGAAGAGCTTCCTGTCTTCAGAGACAGAAGTTCTCAAGACTGATGATTAGAATATCTATTTTCTAGATATTCTAATCTAGAATAGAAAAGCCCTAAGTATAAAGGTTGGTAGATGAGCAAATGCACACACATCAAAAGATGCCTCTGAACTTTGGAGTGATACAAAATATGAAAGTGTTTTACTGCCATTTCAGAGCCCAAGATCATGTTTGGATTCACAGATAAGAAGCATACGTGGTTACCAGGTGTTCAAAATGGGAGGCTGCCAGGGTGCCCTGAAAGATGCACTGAGCATAATGTCCATCTAGGGAAAGCTGAGAAAAGAGGAGAAGAAAGATAAGGAATATTTTATGGGAAGAAGGGGAAAACAATTTTCTGGCATTTTTTGTGCTTTTGAATGGCTTACTTATGCCCCCCAACCCTTTTCCTCATCCTCCCCCACCCTGATTCTCCGTCATCCCTTTATCTCTAGTAAATATGTTTTATATGATTTCACTGTCCAGCTTTGGTTTTTTCTCACCAGCAATGCTCTGCTTCCATTTCTGAAGCAGCTGAGTGGAGTGGAGAGGTGAATACGAGTCCTCTGCAGCTGGCAGCATTAAGAGCAGGGTTACTGCACATCTCTAACTCTGAGCAGGGTCACAACTCACCAGCCTTCCCTGGATGTCCCTCTGCTTTGTCTGTGTGGCACACAGAGCCATCTCTGAATGACAGGGCAAGAGTTACAGAGAAATCCTTGTCAGGATTGGACTGAGGTGTTCATTTTACTGTGTAACAAGCCTCAAGATTGCCCTTGATGTGCAGATCCGTTCACTGGCATCTCTAGTAATTCTCAGCAGCTCAGGGTAGACCTGGCTTCACACACACAGGTTTTTACCAAGCACTAAAACAACAAAAACCAGGAAAAAGCACCAGCATGTAACAGATAACCCTGACATACCATGGTGATTTCTAGGTGCTCTCTGTGAATAGAGCTGTACTTCTCAAAAGCCATGTTTATTTAGTTTCAGATGCCAGCCTGATGGGCAAGGCAGTCTGTTAGAAAAACAGTGCTTTAAAGGTTCAGGGACTGATACATGAAACAGCAGCGACGCAGATGCAAACCTGTCTCCTCCACTGCCAAACATGTCTCACTAAGCAACATCTTCCTCTATACACAGTCTGCCATCTTTCCAATTATCCCTGTTTTGTCCTCTGTGTAAAATAAGTGTCCCACTAATACATTTTTATATTGAGGTGATGAATAATACAACACCACTGTATCTAACAGTTGAAAACACCTGCATTTGCAACAGAAAGCCTTCTGGCAATCTGGGTAGAGAGCAAGACATCAAAGCAGAAACACTGTTGAAAGGAAGCCTGGAGAACCTAAGAAAGCAGTAAAATGAGAAACTGATGTAAGCTCTTTCCTCAGTGCACAGATTCATTTCTTTTAAGTCTAATTTTCCCATGATGGGGAAACTAATTTTCTTATTGTTTAGCCCATAAAAAAAAGTAGTAAATGTATATACTGATTTGAAAGAAGAGCATAGAGTATCTTTTATAGAGTGTTTTTTTAATCTGTCTATAGTCCTTTGTATTTCTTTCTAGGTCCACTGTTACATCTGCACTGCTGAGCATGGCACTGCTCAGAGCTTGTGTGCTACAGAGAGAAAGGTCTGCATGCCGTGTGCCTTCGGTTTCCTACACCTCAGAGCTGCTACGATAGGCTCAGGTTATGTATTGAATTAAATTCCTCCCTCATTTGCCTTTTTAGCTGACCTGGACAAAGGCTGATTTTAGGAAAGGGAAAGTATAGTAGTGAACTCAATAACCCATCCTCAGTTTACGCTGGGGTGTAACACACATCCTAACTCACAGTTCCCAAGCCTTTCAAAAGACACCTAAGAAACTAAAATAATCTTTACTTTTGAGGTCTCTTAAAAGGGCATGAGCTGCCAGTTTGTTGCCTCTGGGTCAGCTCAAGCACAGTGCAGAAACACTTCTATCTAGCCTTTTAAATCTTATAGTAGCACAAACAGAACAGATTTGGCATAAATGTGTAAAGATTCTGAGCTTTAATTTATTGGCTTGAGATTTTCTAATTTTAAGCTCCAACTGACAAGGAATAATGAAGGATGTGTTTGTGCTGGCATGGCTACAGACGTGGTTGTGTTTAGATTTTTCCATTCCAATGTATCTAGCATCAAGAGATCATATTTGAAGTTAAACCATGACAAATAAAATTTATCTGTACTCCTTACAAACTGGGAGTTCCTAAAAATGTTCATGGATTTTTCTGTATAAAGCTCAGATCAGTTGTGAGCATATCTAGGATATTTTGTTTGCTTGTTTGAAAACCAAACTGTGGAACTAACCAGGACCAGATGCAAAAGCTGAAGGTTTTGTGAAGCTGATATTCATCAGTATATTTCTTCCCAAGCAATGAGTTCTGAAATGCATTGAATCATATTCAGAATAAACTCTCAGGATGATAGTAAGGGTGTTAACACTTTCCCAAATCAAAAAATAAGAAAATCCTCTCAAAAAGGGAAAAAAATCATAACCCTGAGTGGTAATTTTGGCCTTAAACACTTCAGTAATACCCAAAACATGACAGAGGTAATTCTGGCAGTTGTTGTGGTTTTTGGATGAGGCTTATGCCAAGTTCACTGTCATTGTGCCTCTAAACAGAAAGAAGCCCAGGTTAGATCCTGTTTCCCTAGTAAGAAAAAAAAAAGGCACTCTTTCTGATACCCCAATTTCAGATATAACAAGAAAATTTTACGGTAAAGGTGAACAATTTGGAAATGAAACTCTGGGGAGGAAGCAGATTGGTACATGAAAGACTAATTGCAGTGTTTACATGGTTGATCCTCTCCATCTCTCCATAAAAGCTCACCTTTCCTTATTGCATTTCATTTATTCTCATTCCAGTAAGGTCATTCCTGCTTCTTCATTGTGAGGCTGTGAAGTATAAATACTCATCAGTAACACCCTGAAATAAAATCTATTCTGCAATAACAGAATAGAGTTCCCTTGCCACCTAGGGCAATTTTTCACTTTAGTCACTTCAGTTGGAGCTTGCCTAGCTCCAGGAGATCCAGTCTAATGCCAGTTTCTTTAACAGTTAATATCAAGCTGACACCTATATCTACACATTCCTATAGAACAGGAAAGTATGAGAAAACGCTAACTTTTGAGGAGGGAAAGCTGTTAAGCTTCCTTTGCCAGCACTAGAAATCAAACCTCATATGTCACTGTCCTTGTGTGGGTGGCCTGCTTTCAACAATGGTGGCCTGTTTTCAACACCTTCTAAAAAAGTTTTAATTCAGTCTGATACCACATCCTGTAACACACTCAGCGTCTCTCCCAAAGTCTTGCACTGGGTACGTCCAATGTTCTTATTTTCCAGTGTAAATAAAAAATCCTGATACTGAGAGGAAAAAACCTATGTCACTGGTGTACATAAAGTCACTGAAACTTGAGTGAGAATCTAGTATCATCATCATTGAAGCTCCTGTCATCTTTGGAATTGCTGTCCCATTGAACAATGACCTAAATCCAGTGGGGTCACTAGAAGTGGATTCTGTTCCATATTCCCTTCAGACTCCCTGTTTGACTGCCCTCTAATGTGATTCTTACATCCTGATGCCTAAAGTGATTGTTCATGAAGAATGAATTTTCCTATGACAGTGCTTAAATACAAAATTGGATAATCCTATGCCATGTCAGCATACTATTTCAGGGAAGTTTTGCTTTAAAAGGTTTATTTTCCCTTTATTTATTGTTATACCAAATTTTGCCCTGTAATTTTGCTCTCATCTGTAGCACTTATGCTCTTTGGAATTTTCTGAACCGTTTACATTATTTACATATCAATCAAGGCAGTTATAATACCAAACAAAAAAGACATATTATCAAAAAATACCCCTGCCCAAAGTACATGTCTCTTCTATTTAGACAGGTCTAAATTCATAGGAAACAAAATGCAGGTTTACTGCCCATGAAAATTATGTCATTTGGGGTGGGTTTTTTGCCTTCTAAAAGCCAAGAATCACTTTCAGTTCTGTCTCCTTTTCTGTTTTGTTTTGTTTTCATGGAATCACAGGATAGGTGGCAACGGAAGAATCTCTTTTCTGGAGATCATTTTACACTCAGCCAGCAAGAGGGGAACATATAGCATCTCCCTTTGTCCCAAGTGTAGAGGACCCTGAGGTGTCCTTCCAGGACAAAAGTAGGCTCTTCCAACTCAGACTGGGACAGCCATGCTGAAATTCTTGCAAGCTGTTAGCAAATGGCAGTGTGTCTTACCCTGCTGAAAGGATAAATCTCAGACTGCTTCTTCATATTAAATAGGCTTCCCTTTGCAGCATAGTGAGGAAGCATCTGTATTTAGTACTGCAAAACCACAGATTAATCAAAAGCTAAGCACATCTTTCATTACTATTCTGTGAAAGCATACACAGGGATTACCTCCAGTTATTGTTTAAAAAAAAAAAAAAACAACACCCAAACATTGAAATTATACGTCTAAAACTGTCTACCCCAGCTGAGAGTTTAGTTTTAAATGTTCATACTTAGCTGTGGGAGAGTGAAACAAAAAGCCAAACAAAATCCTGCCTAATCTCTGGGAAGTTTCCATTTCACAGATAGTTCAAACTCAGATGTGACTTATCTGCCCTTAAAAGTTGTTAACTTCACCTGACAATGAGCCAGAAAATTGAAATGCTCCCAGCAGAACTTGTAAGTAGAACCAGAAGTGCTTTGCCATAGGTGTTCAGATGGAACATCACAATAATGACCTTCTCGTTTTATACCCTCTAGATTTCTTCCGTCAAACATGATTACTCAAAGAAGTCAGTTTCTTAAGAAAAAAAAAAGCTTCAGATTTTAAGAGAATTAACATTCCATTACACTTTAGCACAGAGCTGCAATCAAATTAAAATGAGGTTGAATTCACTGTACAAAGAAAAAATATTTGAATGGTTTTGCTTGGAATCAAAGCAGCTGGAAAATTGGAAACCGGCTTTAGAATAGCTGAGCATTTTTATAGTGAGAAAACATTCTACAGTCTTCAAAGTCTTCAGATTATATTTAAGATTAAGTACTATCACGTTATTATTTTTATTTTCTTTCTTTAAAATGATCTAGCAGGTAAAAATTTTGAAAAGGAGCAGAAATAAGTACTTAAATTATTGTCCTTCTGCACTCTTTCCAGTAGAATGGGCTAAATATATTTGGTCTTGCAATGCAAACACCTGATTTTCCTTCAGAATTTATGCAACTTTTTAAGTTGGCTTACTGCAATCATCTGCACTTCTGGCCAATCTGTGACACTATTTGTGATATGACTGCTTTACATCATCTGTGCAACGCCATAAAATGTCACATTCACGTTAGAGGTGACAAACTGAGGCAAGAGCTAGATGATTTGGTTTGGCTGCAGCTGTGCAGAAAGCCTCTGGATAAGCTGGGGAATGATCAGTTGATCTTCCCCAAAACAGCCATCCCCAGAGCATACAAATCAGTTTCTGATTTGTGCCAGGCACTTCCGAGCCCTCCATGTTCACAAGGACAAGATGAGAGTGCCTTGCTTACTCAGTGTTCCCCTAAATTATAACCTAATGCAACTGGTAGTAATTTCAAATGCACAGATACACTAAATTAACTTAAACTGCTGGCTGAGGATTTCTGTTTGCAAACCCTATTAGTGTTATTGATTTCAGCACACAGTTTTTCACTTTACCTCGATAGATGACTGAAGCTGTGGCCAAATAGCTCAACATAAGCTAAATGTGAGACACTGTGTTCAATAATGTGGTCCAGCCCAAAGAGCCCTTTTCTTCCTGTGTTACACCATGTTCTTATAAAACGCTTTATTTCAGTTTTTATTAAAAAAAAAAACAACTCAGAAAAACCTTTTTTTACTAGGTGATGTGATTGTCAAAGTTTAACAGCTCTTTGCTGGATAGCCCCCAGTTTCCACTGGGGCAGGATGTTTTTGGCTGGAGATGCATTAAAATAAGGCTTCCACTTTAAAAAATTAAGGTCTTCAAAGAGACTTCTCCTCCATGGCAGAAGATAAAATAAAGCAACATTTCTTATGTAATTTTGGGATAAGGATTAAAAACAAATGTCAATCAAATAGTTTACATCTTTCTAGTAAACACTGTAAAAAAATTACATGGATACAAAATTTTCTGAGCCTGTGCAGATTATCGTACAAGGAGATGACGGTGTGACATCTTTTTCTTAATTTTGCTTTGCATAAACTAATTTTTTTTTTGGCCTCTCAGACAGCATCCACTTTATCCGAAATTATTGTAGGTAGATATTTACAAATATTCTATTTAATATCCAACTCAGGAATTGCTACTTTGACCCTTTGGGATTTCTTCACACCTCCTTATCAGTGACAGTTCCCTGTTCTTCCAATCCAAATCCTGTTACCCTTTCCTTGCATGGATACTGCATTTTTCCTTCTATCCTTCCTGTTCATGTGCCTGTTTCATTCACACCAAACACTGTTATTCCAGTCCAGGTCATAGCATTGGTAACATGATTGCAGCCATGCCCTTCAACCCTCCTTCAGGTGCAGCAAGTTACAAATTATCCCTGCCTGAAAGCAGGGATGATCCCAGCTTCACACAAAATGTATTATTTATGACTAAATCAAACGGAGACTGTGAGAACAATGCAACTCTCCTTCAGTGAATGTGCAGATACATGCTATGGAGAATAAGAGACCAGGGAGATGATTTGAACTGGGAAAAGATATGATGCATTCACTTAAAGTAATAATAATAATAATTATGTAAGCTTAGCCACAAGGCTGGATTTAGTGAGGGAGCTGAGGAGAGGAAAAAGGTAAAGAGCATGAGAACTCAGGACATCGGAATCTGATAGTGCCTTCCTGCTGGTACCACCCATCATCCCCGTTCCTGTACGATCCATGTCAGAGTGTCTCAGTTCACATTTCTTCCTTTCACAGCTCTGTCCCATTTTCTTGGATCTAAAGAATCAAGATTCTTCAGGGAAGATAGAGGTTCAGGTCTTTAGGAAGGGATTTCTGAGTCCCTGCAGTACTGCCCCACCCGCCCTGCACAGCACAGCTAAACTCTGAAGGTCAGCACGCTTTGACTGGAAGAGGAACAAGAAGGGATAGGAAAGAGCTGAGGGGAAGAAGGCATTATAAAAGCCACCAGATTTTCTGCATTTACCAGGAAACTGTTCAAAAACCACTGATGGTCCCTTTCCCAGAAAACAGTAGCATATTTAGCTGTGTTCTATACAGATATAAGGTTTGTACATGTTGTATCTCTAGCAGCCATAATGAAGCAGTTGTACGTAGTGGATGGCACAGGCTACACCTGATATATACATCTATATAAAATATATATATCCTGCTATATTTGCTGTGTGATTCTGCTCCCTCTAATGGAGCCAAATTTAACAGTGTCCCTGAGAACCCACTGTGCCCAAAGCGCTGCCCCTTCCTCAGGAAATGCTGAGCAGTTTCCTCCTTCTGACATTTGCTATTTATTGATCCTCGTCCACGCTGTCTGCCTTTACATGAGGAGAGTGGCAATGGAACAGCTGTTTTGTAGCCAGGGCTGCATTGTACTCGAGTATGAGAGATGTATTGAGACACACAGACCTACAGAAATTCCCTTTTGTGCCTCTTGGCTTGTTTTCTTACTTAACTCTCTACCAGACCCAGCTCAACAAGAAGACCCTTCCTGTATACAGAAATGCCAAAGCACAAGCAAGACACAGTGGAGGGGAAGTTAAATCAAGGGGAAACAGAAAAAAAAAAACCTCAGCCAATCCAGAAAACATTGAAAAAGTTAATGAAGGTGTAATAGACAAATTGTTGTGGAAAAGGAGAGAACAAGACAGAGGGGTGAATTGTATAAAAATAAACACAGAACAGGAGACTCAGGTCTAAAACACAGAGTTGGAGTTAATGGACTAAATAGAATCAGAAACTACACACAAAAGGTCCATATATCAGCAGGCTGGGGGGGGGAAACCCACAACAACCCTACAACAGTGAAAAGTCTCCAAAAATGCCACATACTATAAGGAAACTTGGAGTAAGTCAGTCAACTAGAAAAGTGTCACAGATTACTTATGCAAAGGGATGTGGCACCTGAAGTAGACAGAAGCAGCTGGTGGGTATTGATACTTTCTTCTCTTATTTTCCAATTTTTTACTGCTTCATGGCAATGGATTTTGTTGCACAGCACATGCCAGTCATACAGTAAATGAGCAACCCTTGAAAGGAAACATACTCTATATTTTTCTGAACAGCAGATTTGACTTCAGATTGTCTTCTAAAAACAAATCAGTTTGTAAAAAAATATATTTTGGTGCTAACTTCTGCTGAAAGTACCCAGCCTCACAGAGTGTCACGTGTTTCCCTGCTGTTTACCCCAGCTGTCAAAAAACACTTGAAGAGTTCCTGGCTTTCCCTTTTACTACTCACATTGTGTGCAGGCATTTTAACTGACCTAAATGCATTATTACATTGAAATAAGATATTGTAGGGCAGACTCAGATGAAAATTATGTTTTGTAAGGAAATTATTGCCAATAAATAGATATTTCCAGAACTTCCACTGGAATTGGTGGAATTATTTATGCAAATATATCCTGTGGTCAGCCTGACATGATCAGGGTAGGGGCTCTGAGAGGAGGAAAACCCCAGCCTCAAGATGTATTATACCATATTCTTCTAATCTCAGTAAGTGCCATCTTTCCCTTATACAATTTTTAATTATTTGCAATTAACTCTGGACATTTAGGGAAAATTGTTCATTAATTCAAATATTTGGAAGAATCAGCAAATGTGACTTTCCTCTAAATGAAACCTTTGGCTTATGAAAATAAAAAAAAGAGTACTGGAAAATTTTTAGGTTTTCATATTGGCATCCTGCTTAACAAAACTTTGCTGTCCACCAGTGAGATTTTAGAGTGATAGTAAAACAGAGGGTGCCTCTGTGCATATATCCCCTACCCTGAGCTCAGTGTACTTTACTCCTGCAGAATAGCAGCTGTAAAAAATATTGAGTGGTGTAAGTACTCCTGCCTGCTTACATGACACAGGCACATTTTGACCAATCTTAAAATGCAAAGTTTGGGCTCTTTTAACACCTACCAATCAATGGTTTGAGTCACTGAATATAACTTATTTTCATTCCTCACTGACATGAAATGAATTCTAAGCGGGTACAGAGGGAGATGTGCCTCTGTCTCAACTGCAATCTCAAGAGCAGAATTGATTCAATATATTTATCTTGAAAAACGCCAGGTTTTCAACATCACATATTTTTTTCCAAAGGTGCTTGAGTTACATTTCATATCTTGTGATCAGCTGCATCTCTGAAGCAATCTATCTCCCCTTTATTTAAAAGAAAATACTAATGAACAAAGGTAGTGTTATGAACACCTGCAGTCCCTGAAGAGTAAGAGAACTCCAGGGATCAAAGCAAAGCATCAAAGGAGGCAGCAAACTGCAATTTAATTGCAGGAGCACATGGGATTGAATTTCAGCTGAATGAGTCCAGGACCTGGTTATGTGATTTTGAACAAGCCACCTCACCCTTAGGTCTCTCTTTCCTTGTGCAATGTTTACAGCATAAACACACAAGGCAGTCAAAGTGTGATGCAGGACAGCCCCCAAATGTGTTTGTCTGCCCTTGCAGTGCCATTATCTGGAGGAGGAGCTGTGCAAAACAAACAGACAAACAAAAAGCAAAGATGGAAAATAAATTTAATCACTTATGCTAAGATGAACTTGTAAACCATTGTAATTTAAGTAAAATCTGTGAGGTTTTTAGGAAGGCCCAAATCACTGATGTGCCTATTGACCACTCTCTCTTGAGGTACTAAAGACACTGGAAACACCAGAATCCAGAGGTTACTCTGAACACATCCAGATGGAAGTGGCAACTTCCATTAAGAAGCCCTGAAAATTCCAGCAGCAGCCTCTGGGCACAATGGGCTGAAAGCAAGTAGGGATTAGACTCCTTCCATTCTTCATTTCAGTGAGATACACACTGAAAATTCCTCCAGGCTAAAGATTGGCACATGCAATCCTCCTTAACAGTGCCTGTAAATTACAGGTTATGTGCATCAAAATAATAGAGAAAACAAAGGTGGAGATACAACTTCTATAAAGCTGAAAATCTCTTTTACTGACAACACCTCTGATAATCTATAATGTCGCTAACTCACCTTGAAATAAGAACAATCCCCACTGTGCCATTCTATAAAGGCTCATGGAAGCTGTATGGCTCCCAAATTCCTCACATTTCTCCAGAAGAAAGATTATTACTTCACCCAATCTCTGCCACAAGTAAAAGATGTCCTTAAGGGCAGCAAAAAATGGAAGGTGCAGAAGGAACAAAACATTTTTTTAGCAAAATGTTTTCTAGCCCAAATGCCTTAGAGCACCTGAAAGGAGAGACCTGCCAGCCTTAACGTGTGAGGAGCTGTCTTGCCCGGACATTTGGCAGTGTCAGAGGTTTCACCTGCTGCCCCTCCCTCTGTCATTGCCCAAGGCATTGTCAAAGATGTATCTGGAGGTACAGAGGGGCAAGGACCAGATGAAATTGTGAACTGAGTTTGCACCATCATACGACATTTTCACGTGGCTACTCCCCCACCTCCATAACCCTGTTGTCCAGAGATAATGCCAAGTACTTTCATTAAGTTCATTCTCAGCTTGCATTTAAAACTGATCCTTTTCTGCAAAGCATTTCCCCATTATACATGCAGAGGGAAGGGGGAAGAGTGGACTGATGTTTGCACAAGCAGAGACGTTGCAGGGCAAGATCATAATTTATTTATTCATTTGAGTCTGAATAGCTTCAGCTGAACTAATAACTCCCCTAAGTTCATTCTGTGTGTGATTTACTCTGACAGACAAATTAGTAAGTGTAAAGAGATGGATAGAGGAGCCAAAACCTTTTTCATTTCTGTTTCAAGAAGGTATAGCTTCTACATAATAGCAAAACATTGAATAAGAGAATAAAATTCAAAGCTAAGCAATTGAAAACTTGGGTTAAATCATCTCTTTTGCTAACCAACTCTGCATAAGTGTTTTATGAAAAGTACAGAGCCAAGCTCAGTTCCTGAATAAAACCTATAATTATTTTATAAAGACATATAGTAATTGAGGATGATTCAGAGATAGCTGAAGAAATAGCAGCTGTATCAATCTTCAGGGAAACAGTTCACAGAACTACATTTTTAAAGACTCCTCAAGGGCAACTGCTAGCTATAGTCCATCTGTTCATAAAAATCAAAATGAGAAAAAAAAATCAATTATGGTTTAAATTTAAATCAGATTTCAAGCCCAAAGCTTTTCAATTTCTTTGTCTAACACCGCTGGCACACAAGATTTGGATTTAAGACCTGCGTGATCTATTTGAAGACAGGCTGGCAGGGCACACCATCACATGTTGAGGTCTCTCCTTTAGGCCAAATTTATGAACGTTGCTGAGTTTTTCTTCCTTTTACTCCCAGCTAGGGGTGACTGACAATGCCTCTGTCCCCTCACATCTCAGAAGCAGAGTGCCCTGAAAATCAAGCTCTACATTCCTGTCTCAGATCAACGAACTGTAGGAAGAACTGGGATGAAAATATAATGACAGAAGTGAAACAGAGGTCGTATCAAACATCATTTTGCAAATGAACAGATCAGTTCAACTTCTTGGATCATAAGACACTGCACATAGACATTAGTAGGAAGCAGAAATCATAAAGACAAATTGATAGGCATTCTCACATGGAAGGAATGCAACTTGAGAATTAAGAGAACTGAATTTTCTGTAGCAGCATAAACATCATGCTACATTTTTGAGGAAGAACTGCAGTGCCTACAGCTAATACTGTACCAAGATCTCTTCAGTATTTTTAATTGCATTAGCAATGCAAGGTCAGGTACTTCTCCTTTAATGAGACTGAGTTCGTGTTATTAAGGTGCAGAGAAGATTCTGCATTCAGATGAATTTATCAGCACTGTCTATAGTAGTTGAAATACATACTGCAAAGCCTCTGCAAGCAGGGAAAATACTGTGTATAACAATAAAACTGCAAATAAAACTCTAGATTTTCAAAGGGACTAGGAGAACTTCACTGAGTTGGAGTGAGCAATGAAGATTTACATCAGCTGAGAGCTTGGTCCATTATTTCTGTGATACTAAGTCATCATAAAACATGACAGACACAGTAGTAATGGTGAGCTGCTAAAACTTAACCAGGGTCTCCCTAAAACCTTGTTGCTTCAATCAGGGCTATGTATGACACTTCTGGAATGAACTGCTTTCATTTCAAATCCATCAAATTTTATATTTTGCTTCTCCTTGAGGTGATTGCTTTTTGGCTGGGACAAACTATGTACTCGGGTCTAGTCCTAGATTAGAGTTCACTTTGAGTACAGCCTTCCTCCGCTTCTGAGGGTGCATGAAATTCCTGTGAGATCCGTTATCTGATGGGCAAACAAGTTCCCTCTCACTGAGCCCGGAGGGTGAACAAGCCGACTCTGAGCAGGATGGAGGGGAAATCCAGAATAATGAAGAAGGTAACTCCCAGAACCAGCTTTCCTTTCCTTTGCCCTCCAGGCAGTGAGGAGAAGGGTAGGAAAAGAGCGTGAATGGCACTTTCACACACTTCGGTGAGACAGTAGCCCTGCCAAATAAAGGATGGACACCTATCTGTGTAGGAGGAGCCAGTGTTTAAGCAGGTACCAATCATCTTTGGAAGTTGAAAGAAATGAAATCACACTTATTGCTTCTTAGTGCTTTGAAATAGAGCTGCAGCACTGTGAAAATAGCACCTGCACCGAGCAGCCCATGCATCCCTAAGCTGTACCATGCTTCTCCAATGCTGCAGCACTGGCTTTGAAAACTACATTGTTCCCCAATAAACTGAGGCTATTTTGATCTGCCTCTTGGATTTTATCTTTAGAATTCTGCTTTTCACGTTTTCTGTACAACGTGGAGTGCTGGGAGTATTTTCCCTGTAAATTGAGAGGCATAAGAGCATAAGTGAGCCCAAATGCAGTCACCATGAGCTAGCCATGTTATAGCCATATGTAGCCATGTTATAGCCATATGTATGCAGCATTGGCATATGCATTCCACAGCAGACAACAGCACTGATATGGTCTTGAGTCATTAACTGATAACTAGGTAATTAATATTTGCCTCCAATAAACTTCTGATCGGTCTTTTTTTTTTTTCCATAGCAGTGGAAAGTGGCACAGACCACGAACCACCAATATAGCACCTTTCTCCAGTTTTTTGCATTTTCTTGTGAGGTGAACTAGCAAAATTAACTAATCTTTTCTCAGCTACATTCATCGTTCAGATGAAGGTGTCATTTAGGTCAGCAGTGCTCTCCGTTGCAATATTTCATATTAAAAAAAATTGAAATGAACACATTTTTTCAGCTACTTGTTGTCGAGTGCTGGCACTCATGAGCTGAAAGATGCTGACTCGACGGCATTTTCATAGATGAGAATTTCCCCAAAGAAATGGAGAAAAATCAGAGACAGGGAAGATAAAACCCCACCAAAAAAGGCCCAAATCCTGGTCTACAATAAGGCTGTTCTGGGATTATGTTGATGATGAAGAGCTGATATAGGAGCACTTCACAATGATCAGAATGACATTACCCCAGATCCACATCTGAGGGTGGTTTGGGATGCTGCCTCCAGTCTGGAGGCTAAGCCACCCATTCAGACCTAGCCATGGCCCCTTTGCTAAAAGGCCACATTTGCTGCCAGCTCCAGGGTGTGCAAGTTGTACAAAGCTACACCAAAGGCAGAACAGGCCCAGGAAGCTTCCTGCTGCTTGTTGCGAGGTGACAGACTTGCTGCAAACAGACAGGCAGATCCTGCAGCAGCTATCCCTGTGCCCTCCCAAACGTACATGCTGCCTTTCTCCTTCAGCACAGAATGAAAGTTGCACAAGCAACTCAGGGAAGTGAAGTTCCTCCTAAAAACTGTTTTCTTGGAGGACAGCAGCACTGCTAGGAGTTGTGGCTGGTGCGACTCGACCCACAAAGAACACAAATGGTTGCAGACGGAGCAGGCTTTGCATTTCCATTTGATTTCTTGTAAGATTTTGTAAGAGAAATATTAATAGCACACTAATGGCAGCAATTACTATAATGAATGTGACAGCTGGTACCAGCAGCTGAGCATACGTTGTGGGTTTTATATTTTCTGTGGATGGCGCAAGGCGGCTCTGAGCAGTTGCAGTCACTGTTTTTTGCTTTTCCTGAGGATTCTATTTTCAGCAAGACTGTGCAAAAAAGATGGAGAGCTACTTTTGTAAGTGTGTCACCCCTCAGGAGGTTACTCAAAGCTCAAAGAAATAGGTAACACGTTCAAAACATGGTCAGCTTCTCAACCTGCTCTGGTCCTCTCAATGGGTACAGTTCCACTGACAAAGTATCCTTCAGCTGTTCAGCAAGCAGTTTGATTCTCCCCTTCCTAAAGAGCAAACTGAGCGGAGGCACTCCTGCAGCCGAACTGTGAAGCAATAAACAAAACTCTGGTGACTTGGAAACATTTACAAACAAAATGCATGTCTGGGATCCCACGTCTGCTGCCTCCCTGCTTCACCTCTGAACAGACCCCCTGAGAGTAAATGAAACAGAAACGTAGCACAGACACTAAAGAAAGGGCAGAAAGGAAATAAAAAGATTGTTCTGGCTCATCTTCACTCAGATTAAAGCCTGATTTTTAATTAGAAATGAGCTGGGCTTCTGCTCTGCAGAACATGTGCACTAGCAGGCGTTGGACTNCAGATAGGGTTTAGTTAAACCCGCGTGATGGTTCCAGCCTCGCCAAAGGCAATGCCGTTCAGATAGGGTTTAGTTAAACCCGCGTGATGGTTCCAGCCTCGCCAAAGGCAATGCCGTTCAGATAGGGTTTAGTTAAACCCGCGTGATGGTTCCAGCCTCGCCAAAGGCAATGCCGTTCAGATAGGGTTTAGTTAAACCCGCGTGATGGTTCCAGCCTCGCCAAAGGCAATGCCGTTCAGATAGGGTTTAGTTAAACCCGCGTGATGGTTCCAGCCTCGCCAAAGGCAATGCCGTTCAGATAGGGTTTAGTTAAACCCGCGTGATGGTTCCAGCCTCCCCAAAGGCAATGCCGTTCAGAGGTTCACCTCCAAATTCCCAAGGGCTGCCAAACTTGGCGTTCCGTTTTAAACTCGGAAGTCAGGGCTATTCAGATGCTGTTCTGCTCTCCTTCTCTTGCCATGATAACACAGTCTGGGTGCTGGGGAGCCTGAGCCTGCAGGAAAAGCCGCAGGAGCTGAGCCCAGCCGCAGGAGAGAAAGCAAGCTTGAATCAGAATTCTTGCCTGCCCTAAGGTAAGAAATTTCCGAGTCCTCTCTAAACCAGGCCCTGAGAGTGTTACCAAATCAGTCAACCAAAATACTCCAGAAGAACTTGGTTTCTCCTAAAGAGCTACATGTTCTAAAATTACCTTAAGTTGTTCTCAGAATAACTTCCAGAAGTTCCAAGTTCTCAGGCTAACATCCACATCTAGTAACACGTTTGCACTCTGCCTTTTGTAAACTTGGGTCGAAGTTGACTCTCATGGTCCATTTTCTAAACTAACAGTTCTGGTTACCCCATGCTCGTGTCCTGAAGGAACTATTCCAGCCTACTCTACCATTATGACGTGTAATGACTGTTTTTAAAACGCCTCTTTGTGCACAAGTTTTACATCTAAACTTTATGTGTATTCAGCAATCCTCAGTGTGGAAAGATGCAGAAGAGTGTAAGGCAGAGAGAATACAGCAACATTTTAGTTGAAGGGAAATGAATTTCCTAGAAGCCGCAGGAGGCAAAATACAACATTAGGGTCTTAACTGTTCTGACATTGCTAGAAGGCAAATCTCAAAGCACAAAGCTCAAAGAAAAACCAACAAAACCAAGTGGCATATCCAATAAAGTCTTTGAAAAACAAAGGGGCAGCTTAAAGGCAATCCATCAGTGTAACAGCAGAACAGGCACAGTTGCTGACTTCAGCAAGGAAGCAGACAGCTGTATTTTGGACAAATGAGAAACTCCGAAGAAGAATTGCTGGCAGCTCTGTTAGAAGGACATTAAAATAATAAAATCCTCTGGTCACAAGGGCAAGCATTGCAGACACAGGTGAGTCATAGACCATTTCAGGACACAAGTTTTTGAAACTCAGAACTATAAGGGACACCTACAACGTGGCCTCACGTGTCTGTTTGTGACAAACACACGGTCAAAGACAGAGACATCCTCATATGACTCAACTGCCACAGAGACATTTTCAAATACCTTGGTCTGCCTTGCTTAACCTCAAACAATCCCCTTAATGAAAAGCAATTTCTGCTCAAATTGAGGCATGCCAAGTTGATGGGGACACAGGCCTAGAAAGTTGGCAAAATGTCACCACAGCTATAAAGTCTCTCTTGTTGAATTTTGCTCTCTTCAAAAAAGTGAGAGGAAGACCATGTTCTTATTCAGATTCCAGAATATCACCCAGGGATACTGTAGTAGTGTGATCCCACTGCAACACTGTGATAAAAGGTATTCTCATCAGTCTTTGAGAAGCTATGAAGGGCAAGATCAATAAGTGGACACTGAATTGTAACACATCAAAACACACACTTGACATTAAAATAAAATAACATTATTGTAAGCTTCAAGAAAAGATTGTGTGGCCCTTTCTCTGGTGTATCTTAAAAGCACCAGCAGTAACACAAACACCTAAAGCATGGGTGACTGCCTCATTGCCCTGTTGTAGTAGCTTTGTATTAATTTAAGGCTGAAAAAGAGGTGATTCACAGTCTAGATGACATATCACCCCCCTTTTTCCTTTCATTTTCTTACTGCATTATCTGCACAACAATGCTGTTGCATCCTGGTGGAGAAGCACTGTACTGTGCACTAGGACACCTGAATTCTCCACTTGGCTCAGCCAGAGGCTGACACTGACCTCGAGCAAGGTTTTCCTCCTTGTGTGTCCGTTTTGTACACTCAGGACCTGGCTGGTTCCTGCTGCATTTAATGAGGTGCCCAGTGCTTTTGGTAACCCGGATTTAAGGGGAGCTATAAATATGCAGGAGGAACAATAACCCTGAATGCGTTACAGAAAGGAATGTCCATCCAAGCTCAGGGGGAAGAATTCATGCCTCCTTCAGCAGCTGCTGCTGCAGTTCAGAGACTCAAGGGCCCACTGTGATGCTGTGCCTTGGATCCACAGCTAGGACTGGGAATCCATTCACCAGCTGTGTTCTGTCCAAATTACAGTTTTATCACTTCAGACCAAGTAGAAAAGGAGCTTGGTGGCAAAGATACGACGTGGAATATCATGTTCAGTACCAGACTACTTCATCTTTATTCAGGGCTTTTTTAATTTACTTGTTATGATCCCAAAAGAGCTGACACTACTTTCAGACTGGTCTATAAGTGTAGATAGCACAATTTTCCACAGGCTAGAGAAGAAAGACTTACCATGAACCTTAATAATTTAAAGCACAATGTTTTGTTTAAAGGAATAATTCAAATAAAGCATTTATAAACTTGGTCAAGGTTTTGATTCTTTTTTAAAGAATTCCCTGACCCAAAGTGAAGCCATAAGAACAAAAAACGTGAAAAAGAGAGAGACAGACTGAGGGAAAATAACAGTGCCACAGATATCACCACTGATCTTGTTTTCCCAACTACACCATGAATATTTCAGACTCTCCGCCTTTTGCTTACGTTCTGTTCTGGGTTTGTTCCTGCCCTGATTAATGTTCCAGCTACTGAAAGTCTCTGATGAAGTTAGACCTCAGGGGACTGTCTGTGGGCTAAATACAAAGGCATGTTCTTTTTAAAGACACGAGGTTTATTATATTCTTGAGGTTTATTATATTCTTTCCCCTGAGATAGATAAAGCAATGCATTAAATACATAAATCTACCACTGAGTGAACAGTTGGTGGGAGAATGCATTTCTTGTCCCTACATACAATCACAGCCTATACCTGTGAGAGTGCCCATTTCATTCTCCATTTAAAGAACAAATAAAATGTGGGAGTCTCACATACTTTTCAGAACCAGAAACACTTGCTGCAGTGTTTTCCCCATAGAACTCTTATAACATAAGAAGCAGTTTAAAAGTATAGATCTTCCTTGCTTTTGTACAGTTGAATACTCCCAGTGCCCTGCCACACCTGCTCTTTGGTGTAACACAGTCAAATTTTGCCATGTGGAAAGATACTGTCCTAGTGAAGAAAGAAAAAATTTGATTAATCAAAAAACATTCACCCAAGAGAAAAGCACCATTTTGACTTTTGATGTAAGAAATTGCTGTGTTGCACAAAACTTCTACACTTAGGTTTCAGTATTCCTTACAAGGACTTGTCTTCGTGTCATTGTCAAACAAATCCCTCAAAGGGCAATTTTCTGACTTTCCTGATAAGCTGACCCTGCTTTGTTCTTTAATGAACAATTTTCTTGCTTCCACAGCCAGTTTTTCTATTTCTTTTGGTCACTGAGCTCTCATATCCCTTCCCATCAGTCCCAACATTCCTGCAGAGACCAAAAAAGCACAAACTTAAACTAAGCCCTAGCTTAACTTTAAATCATTAAGGCTGAATTTCAGGGAATTTTCTGAAAATTATCACGTGGCTTCCTAATTAACAGAGAAAATGCATGAGCATAAACCTCAAACTGCATGATTTTTCATTCATTCAGTTTAGTTTTCACTATTCTATTCAGTGAATAGGAAAGTTCCTCGAGCTTTTTGTATGAAAAAATAGGTTAGTAATATCATGACTAGTATTTTAAACATAGTTCCTTGCTTCAGACTCTTAATTAACAGCCTGAGTGTCAGGTAATTTGCTGTAGGCTCTCTAGTGTGAAGACAATCTTCAGTTTTTCAACATGTTTTCACAAAGAACCTCCTCATTCCTGCAGTCAACATTTATTGGTGTGTATGGGATGTGTGTATGGGTGTAACATTTAACACCTGCATGCAAACAACCTATCTGAGCTACCCAGAGATTACTCTGTCCCTCAAAAAGTACTCTCACATCTGAGCACAAACACAGACCAGTAACTTCATGCTACCATTCAAGATAAAAACAACATTGTACTAAACATACTAACCACCCCATTTTCAGGGCACATTCCCTCTGGAGCTGGTTTAGCCTTTGGTGACAGCGATGCCTTGGCAGTCTGCTGAAAGGTTTCTGGATGTCTGACCTGCACGTTTTCCTTTTTCACTGGGGAAAAGACTACGCATGATGTCGTGTAGCTGAGAGCAGGGTGGGTTGGCAAGGGTTCATCCAAAGCTAGTGGACTTTGGCAAACATCCTCTAGAAGCTCAGGACCTCAAGCATGTTTCACAGAAGAAGGAGCACAGCAGCTTTACTTACATCCCCAGTCTCACAAGGGTCTAGCTGAAAGCCAAGCTGATACTCTACCACAACAGCCCTGGGGTTTTCTCGTGCAATTTTACCCACTCACTCAAAATCCCCACCAAAAAAGTCCATGTATTGTTTCTAAATGAAGAGACTTACTGATGTGTTAGTAACCAGTCCATTTTTATAAAGCAGCATCCTGATGAATGCAGTCAGCCTGCAGAAGCTGGAGAGCAGAAAGGCAGCAAAACCCCCATGGGCCAGAGCTCAAATGTCAAGGAGCACTTCAGCCTTTGGGACACAGCTATCTGAGCTGTGCAGTGCCTTTTCTGCAGCCAGCATGGAGCAGCACAGAAGCCTGCAGGAAATATGAACATAACCCAAATTCTGTCCTGTTGTACAAGAGAATATCTCACCAGGAAGTCCACTGAATTCGATAAACTTTGGCTGGATTTACAGAGACATAATGGGGATTAAAAATCTCCTGTACTGTGTGCCCTCAGCAACAATCAGGGTGATAGCATCACACACCTGACTTGTGAAAATGAGGGCCAGCAGTGCCAGCTATGTGATTCTGGCATTTGAGCATTTTAGACTCTAACAGCACAATGCATTCAACGTGGCTCAGTACCCTGGTGCTTCCCAGGGCTGGCTCAGTGTGCTGCAGGGATCCATCACAGGTGGAAAACTGCAAACAAAGAACCCCCACACCACTGGAACAAAATACAGCTTTTCCTGCACACTGTGGACATTCCTACAATGGATGTATTGGCATAAGAATTTTCTTTTCTATTTTACCCACTTTTTAAAATAAGTTACTGTCAAGTACTAGTATGGAAAGTACAATATTATAGCAGGACTGGAGGGGGTGATTGGCATGGGATTTTTTTAAACAGCCATTTAAGAAAGAAATCTGTCTTAAATGGAATGTTATTTTAGTGCTTTTCTAGAAACATATAGATTTTCTGCCATGGATGTTGTGGTCAAAACCCAAATGCAAGAATCTTTCTCTGAATATGATTTTTTTAATTGTCTTCCAGTGACTTAATATTTATGCAATTAGAAAGTAACTACTGTGGCATTTTAAAAGGTTCCTCTGAATGGCAAGCTGACAAGTGCTTGCATATCATTCTGAGTAAAATGACTTCACATTGTTCTGCCGACTCTAACAACTATAATTACTCTTTTATTCAAAATGTTCAACATGTTACAAGAAAGAACACAAAATCTTCCCCGTAGTGTTCTAATGAGCTGCTTTCTGCTGAAGAGCAAATCCTGAAGTAGGAGAACACATAAATGGATAGGCTGCCAGGAGCTGCCCTAAATAAATACCACCCCATCACTTGCAGTTGGACTCGGTGTGACAGTGCTGAGCTGTGGGGTTTTGGGGAGCTGAGTGTGCAGAGAGGGAGGGAGCAGTGTGACCACGTCACCTGGGCTTTGCCTCACCACGGGCCTGCAGGGGAGACAGACAAATCTGGGCATTTGGTCAAGCTACTGGTCTTTTCTTTCTCCAAAAGGTACATTTGAAGACAGCCACAATGTTCAGAAACCGATTCAGCATTTTGAAATTCCTCAGAAGCTCACAGGGAATACATCCCTGAGACCAATGGAAACTCATTGTTTCCTTCACCAAGCCAAGAATTTCATTCCTGGTAGGTTACTTTCCTGTGAAAAACTCATTACGGGTTTCTGCTGCTTGCATTAGCATTACAAAAATACTGAATTGTTTTTGCTTAAAAACAGTCACTTTATGTAACTCAAGTAAAGTAATGCAAATCTTATAGATTAACTAACACTTTCTGGAATAAATAAATTAATAGCCATGCTTTTAAATCCATTTGACACAGAATAAAAATCTCAGGTGAACACAAGATAAGATGTAGCAGTCTCTTGGGTGTCAGAACAGCTCACTAAGGCCAGGAATGGGAACCCTAGTGGGAATTCAATTTAGAAAAATAATCCATTGCTTACACCAACAAGTAGTCTTGTATGATTATAAGTTAGTGCAGTCTCAAAGAAACTTTGTGAAAGAGGGACTCAGTAGATAGCTTGAATTTAAAAGAAAATAAATAGAATAGAAAGTACAAACACCATTATCTCAATAACCCAATACATGTTGCACCCATATTTCAAATACCATGCACAGTCTTAGTCCTCCTGTTTCCAAAAGCACGTAGCAAACTGGAAAAGATGCTGGAAGGGAAGCCCTCATGACAAAATAAAAATGTTTGTGTTGAAAAATGCTAGAATCTGTTTCTGATCTCTGTCTCTAAAAAAATCTAAAAATCTGATTAAGGAAAAATAATATTCATCATGATGATGTCATTTGCCTTCAAAAATAGTGAAGGACAGCTAAAAAAAAAAAAATTGTGGCAAATTCATGCCCTTAGCTTTGTAGAAAAGACATAGTGAAGCAAAGTGGAGAATTTATCCTGTCTCACTGTAATTTGGAAAACAAAACCAAGCAAAGACAAATGGGAAAAAACCCAAATGAAATAAAAACCAAAACAACACACTCAAAACATAAACCCAAATATTTTCACATCTTCTGCCAAGCCAAAAATTTATTCATTTCATATTTTAAAGATGGGTCAACTAATCATTGGAATGAATCACTTAAATGTATGTATACAGCCTTCAATATTGTTGCTAGTGGGTTGGTTTTTCACATTTTATAAATGTGTCAGCAAATATTTCTCCTTTGCATTTCACTCTAATGTTTTTCATTGACCTGTACAAAGATTCCACTTTTAAAACCTGTCTAGTTTAAGCCCAGTATTTTTTATTTTTGCCATGCTAAGTAATCCAGATGGGTGGTGTAGAGAGTAACATGTTTTCAAAAATACCCAGTTTCATTAATTTCTCTGCTCCCCATTTATCACTGCCAGCACTGCAAAGAGGAACAGGAGCAGGAGAAAAAGTAGATTGCACAGAAGATTTTACAGATTGCTTGAGGGTTCTGTTTCTTCCTCTCAAACTCTACTGTGGCTATAAAAAGTAAATAATCAAGTGGCCTGATTACCTTCTAGAGCTACAGTAATCTAATAATTAAATCAAAATGATACACGCATGATAAAAACAATATATTCAACAAGATCAATGCTATGGAAGGGTGCCATGCAAAAACTGTCCCTCCAGGACAAAAACTGAAATAAAAATAATTTCCCCGTTCCCAGCAACACTTAATCTAATTTCTTTGCAGGTCCAGGTAGCCTAATTAGCTCTAAATAAGGAGCACCCAGGAGAGTTTGTTCTATCGTACATTTTTAAAGCCTCTTAACGTGATTTACTCAACTGAACTCTGAAGTTTGAAATTCAAACTATTTTGGCAACCATGATGCTGTGCATTCCCTCAGATATAAAAGTATACCAGCTCTTGCAGCACCCCAGCTCCCAGGTGATATTTTTTTTTGAAATCTCTGTCTTGGTTTCAGCCCAATGAACATATTCCTCTCTGGCACAGTTTAATTGCACCTCCTTCACATCCTTTCAGCTCAGCCCTTCGCCTGATGAAGCACCATCAGGTGGCACAGCAGAGAAGAACCAGGCTGAATGCCAAAAGGATGAAAGCGTTTCTAGTGCTTGAATGAAATCAGCAGAGTACTTAAATCTGGAGGCTTCTTCTGGAAAAGCAGCAAACAGGAGCTCCCTTGCGTGACGTGCCCAACCTGTGCAAGGCACCTCCTTGTGGAATATTCACAGGTTCTGCAGGGAGCAACAAAGCAAGGAAACCTCACTCTGTATTTCTGAGTAACCTGTGACAAGGTATCCACACAGCTGGACGTGTGGCCTTCCCAGTCATGACTGTGAACAGCAGGACTGCTGGTTAAGGGCACAAATTCAGAGACAAAGACGAGCCAAGGACACCTGCAAAATTCAGGTGTGTGCTGTTTCAGGCAATGTCCGTGCACACACGAAGAGAACAATCATATTAGTTTCCATATGGTGAATAAAAAAGAAGGATCAGACTGAGGAAACAGTTTCACTTTTGTAAAACGTATTGAGAAGCTTGACCCAGCAGCCAATAAAGCAGTGGCAGCTAAATTGGTGTCTTCCAGCCCAGGCATCATCATGCAAATCAGCAAATGCTATATTTTAGCACTTGTGAAGTGCTGACGTGCATACATAAGTCAGGAATCACTTTGCCAAGCTGTTCTCATGCTTTCTCAGTTTAAAGTGGCAAGAACCTCATCTAGATAATCTTATGGTGAAGTGCCACTGGCCACATAATATTGATACTTTTCAGAAACATGCAGTATTTTGAAAAACCTGGCTATCAGCCAAAGTATGGCTTTTAATTCCAAAGGGTTAGAAGATTTTGGAAATAGCATACTAAAGGAAGGAAAACAACATCAGGCATCTTGAAAAACCAGACACAGGCTTTTGTAAGTGAATTTTGGTTTCATTCCTATGCAGTGCTACTGCCCATTGCTGGTTTATAATGATAACTGATTTGTGTTTCAATAAAAATCTTCTGGGATTTTCCTACATACTTTCTTTTAAATATTTCTCCATAGATAAGGTAATTAAATTTTTTTTCAGGATGCTAATTTTCTCAGTTTACAACACTGAAAATAAGTGTCTACAACCTTTGGTTATAATTCAGCTGATACTGATCTGTAATTTTGGATATTCTTTGAGATAAAACTAAGTGTTATAATTCTCTGCACAGTTACAATTTTCAGGAGGATTATAGTTTGTTCAAACATTTACATGCAAGAATGAAACTGAAAAATAAAAGCTAAGAATAGCAAATTAGTATGTATTTCACATTTCCTTTTCTGTGATCTATAGGAAAAAAAGTTGACTCGGAAAGAATATCTTCGAATCTAAATTTCCTATTTATGTCCTACCTTCCAAGCATCTACAGTCTACGTTTTCAGATGTTGCTTCAAGTTCTATAAATGAAGTAAAAAAAGATGGGTTTGGTTTTTTTTTTTCCTGATCTCCCATGCAGCACCATTTTATATTTTTAGATTAAGAAAATCATGGAAACTACACAGCTTGGTTTTATCAAGTGGACTGTATCAGAATGTCCCAGAAAAGGATTTCCCATCCCAGTATTTCAGTGCTGGCAGAGTTTGTGGTCTGGCATACAATAATTCAGCTATTCCACTGACTGCTTTAACTACATTGCACATCTAAATCAGCCCAACCAAACCTCTCCAAGTTTTCTTAATTGTTAGAATAAGCTAAAGGAATTCTTAATGTGGCCCTACTCAAATTGATCACAGCGTTTAGAGCTAAGTCACAGTGTTTAAAAACAGAATCACAGAAACCTTTGGGTTGGAAAACACCTCCAAGATCATAAAGTCCAACCTCTCCACAATCACCAGTTGTCAAAAGAACCACAGCACCAAGTGCCACTTCCAATAGTTTCTTAAACATCTCCAGGGGTGGTGACTCCACCACCTCCCTGAGCACCCCATTCCAGTGCTTAACAATTCTTTCCATGAAGAAATTCCTCCTGGTGTCCAGCCAGGATCTCCCCTGGTGCATCTTGAGGCCATTCATTCTTGTCCTGCTGCTGGCTGCCTGGGAGAAGAGACCACCCCCACCTGGCCACAGCCTCCTTTCAGGGAGTTGTGGAGAGTGAGGAGGTCCCCCTGAGCCTGATTTTCTCCAGGCTAAACATCCCAGCTCCCTCAGCTGCTCCTCACAGGGCTTGTGCTCCAGAGTCTCCAGAGGCTCCCATTTTCCCTTCTCTGGACTTGCTCCAGCACCTCAGTGTCCCTTCTGAAATGAGGGGCCCAGAACTGGACACAGCACTTGAGGTGTGGCCTCACCAATGGGACAATCCCTGCCCTGGCCCTGCTGGCCACACAATTTTTGACACAGGCCAGACAACATGTTGAGATTTTAATCACCTCTCCATCACTGTAGCATCTACACCTAGTGTTAACAGCTGTTTTCTACTCACACATGCAGTCACTTGTCTTATTTAGGATTGCTTTGGGATTCCTTTGTTAAGGTTGTGTGTGAGAAAACGCTAACAGCTGCCATCAGAAACAATGAAAAATATTTATAGCAAACAATTTTTAGTACACTTGAAAAGATAGAGACAACTTTGAACAGATGCACAGAAACGGAATGAAAATAGATCTTTTTAATTCAGCCAAGACTTTTATCCACATTTTCTGACTTTATAAATAAAATATGCAAGAGAATAATAAACTTCTGCTGTTTTCCAGTTTATGCAAAAATGGGTAATACAACAGAAACAGGGCACTATAAACTTTATCTCATTCTTCCTCTTTCTTTTTTCCTAGTAATTTTAGAATTCTCATTAGCTTTGGTCACCGAATTTGAACTGACATTAGCAAAATCATCTTCTTTACTGATACTTCTTAACAACCACACTTGACCCTTGAACTTGCTTCTCTAGCACAGTTCCTCCAGTTCCAGACTGTCTGTGAGGAGATTCTGTCTTCCTTCTCACATGCTGCTTTCTGAACTAATATGTAAAGATCTTTATTCCCACAATATACCTTCCTTTCTCCTAGCTTGGTGAAATCCCACTTCTCTTCTGTTGATAGAGATACCTCTGTCTGTGACAACCTTCCTGTCTCACATATCCCCATTTGAAGTCCAGATGAAGTTCCTGTAACCCTTAAACATAGATTGTTCATTCTTAAATTAGAAAAGCAGATTAAGATTTTTAAAATATAACATGCCTTCACAGCACTCATCCGAGAGAAGTCATTATTGAATTAAGTTGTACATTTAGCATTTGAATTAGCCAGCAAGCTGTTTAGGAGTAAATTAAAGTTCTCAAATTAAGTGTCTCCACCCTCTGAAATCGAAATTAAAAAACATTCTTTAAGTGTTTTTAAATGAACATGAGGGAACTAAATCACACAGCTTTTCCAAAAGCAGCATTTTACTTCCAGACCAACAGGAAAAGGAAATTGAAGGAAGTCTGAGTGATCATCCTTCAGAAGAATTTAAATCTGGGAATGGTATTTAATCAAATGGGATCAAGCATCAGGTTTATTTGCAACAAGAATTTATCTGTAGCCATGCATTAATTGTGTCTGGGTCATGAGTAGAAAGCAATTTCCTTCTATATCTCATTTCAAAACACCAAAATGGCTCAGTCCACTTGGACACTGTGCAGGACAATGAGATGTGAAACTTAATTCAGAAACTCCTACATATTTTCACTCCAGACCCCTGGCAAATAATCATCCCCTCCCAAACCATCAGCTTTCTACCTGGACTCCCTTACATAACATCAAGCCCTACAATCAATATTTCTGTTTCTCCCTCAGACAGTTCATTAAAAGGTGCACTATATAACCTGGCATAAAACATTTTCTATATATTTAAAGATATTCTCAGATGGTGAGAGTGCTGCATCCTATTCTCTAAGTTAAAAAGAATTATGTTTTGCTAGCAGAGATGACTAGAATTTTTTAATCATGATTTAGTCAAAAGTAAAATATACCTATAAAAGGATTCAGGACATTTGAAGGATGCTGCATTGTTTGGGTAGCATATTCAGGTGATGGATAATGGAGTCTCAATTGCAGAAAAGCTGTCTCCACACTTTTCTTTGGAGCAAATAGGATTTGACTGGCAGTTTGGCAACAGACCTATTACTACAAAAGCAGCAAATTCTGAGTATGCTATTTTCACATTCTGGCCATAAGTCAGATATGCCAATTAAAATAGCAGAGATAAAATGATCGAGGGGGTTTGGAGTGGTCCTTTGGGGTTTTTTCTCTAAGAAGACAGCCTGCCCATCTCTTTAGTCCAGCTGGACCATTGTCCCAGTAATAAACCTCAGTGCAATCTGGTCTGAACTCTCTGGCCAGTTTCCATGTCCTCTGCTGCTCTGGCTGGAAAAGATTTTCAGAGATACAAGCAATTCTTTTTTTCAGGCAGCAGACTCTACAATAAGCAAGAAAAATCTGCCTTCTGTTAGTGCATCTCCTTCTTATCTCTGGGGCATGGGAAATGCCCTCTTCTTCTCAGAGAAATAGGGCTGAATCTCTTTGGTATCCCTCTTCCAACATCAAGAGCCAAAAGCTTTCACTACTTGGGAGTGCCAGAACCACCTCGCTGTTCGCCATCAGGTTTCACACTTCAGTCTCAGGGGTTGTAAGAGCAGGAATTGGGCCCCTCCCTATGAGATAGAGTCAAAAAGTTGATGGAGGGGAGAAGTAACTTCCTGAAGCCCTTGGAGCTGCCTTGTTGGCCTGCTTAATAAGGACACATTGCCCATGACAGACAACCACCAGTACATAGATGAGTTCTCCATTCAGGATGAGTGCTCCAAAGAAACTCAAGTTTGCAAAGGCTTAAGGCATAAAAGTCTGTGGTTTGGCCTTATCCTTCATAGTTCTCTGAACCTAACATGAATACTGAATTGTCTGATAAGCCATGTGTGAGCTTCACTAATCCCTGTTTTCACTCTATCTTGTTGACAAAATAGCAGCACTCTCAGAATGACAAATGCAATCCAACTTCTAGAAATCAGCATTCTAGGTGGCTGAGACACAAGGAGATTGAATTTTCTCCAGAATTGTTATGGCTGATTTCTATCTCAGCAGTCATACGCAGATAGCCAAAGAACACATATAAATATCCAACAAAGGAAATAAAATTTGTCTCAAAGAACTAAATATTTCTAAAGGTGCCATAAGGGTTGGATGGAAAACATTGGTAGCAATATCTGGGCAGATCAGTAAGTTGATGGTCTTGACAGTGACTGTGTGCACCATGTATTCTTCATCCCTTTCTAAGTGAAGTTATTCGTAAGTACCATAACAGGGCAATTCCTCTGGGTAACTAGTGTTTGACTAGGGTCAACAAGGTTTCCAGAATGAACAGGATGAAGATTGCTTGGTTTGCTGTTGGTGTGACAGCTCACAAGGCAACTCACGGGGCTCTTCTCCTGTGAGGGGTCAGCATCTCCTAACACGCCAGGCTGAGTTTTGAAAAAAAAAAAAGGACCTGTGGGAAGATGTGGAGAGCAATCAGCTACACGTGCCTTTAAGAGTTCTACCTCCAACTCTGCCACCTGACAGCAGATTTCCTTCAGGACACGGACATTCAGCTTGTCTGCAAGCCAGCTTGATCTTTCAGAGATACTTCAGCACTATTTCCCCACTTGTGTTTTCTCCAGCTCTTTTCTCTAGGATAAGCTTAAAATAAAAGCCCCAACCTGACGGTAAGGGCTGAAAGGAAGGTGGTTCTGGCACTCCCAAGTAATGCAAACTGGCATTAGAGCAATGAAATTAACTTGATAAATTCCTGTGTGCTGGTCTGTGCTCTGTGTGTGACTGATGCAGAGATGCCAGAGTGCCGCGAAGGAAGACATGTTTGTGACAGATGGGTGGATGTTTTGCAGCGTTGAAAAAGAAATGACATCTCTCTCAAAATGTCACTTTGCTTCTTGTGCTGGCATCCCCAGGCAGAGCAGTCTCGGGGCTGAGTGACACCCTGATGGGAGGGAGCTGCAGAATGCAAATAGGTGCTGCAGAAGCTCCTTAGGGCAGGGCTGACTGGGGTGATTGCTGCCAATTACAGAGGTGATTTGTTACTGCACGGCCGATTCCTAACCTGGAAGGCACCGACAGACCTCCCCACTTCCCAAGAGGAGGTGAACTTTGCCTCCCTGTAACCAGCACTGAGCTTTTGAGACAACCTGCCAGGGCTCAAGGCACTGCCTCGCTCTGCTCTGCTTCACTGACTGCTGGGGCTGCACAGACATCAAGAGTTTGGCTGGCTACAAGCCAGGGCTCCCTCTGAAAGGCCACCTCCTGCCTCTGCCACACCGTGCTGTCTGAATTCAGCCTTTTGAGAAGGGAAAAACATAAAAAATCCCCAACCTTTGTTTGGCACCTGCTTTAATTTGAAGCAAGCAATGCAGCAAGCACCCAGGCCACAGGAAGGAAGGCTTGCCAGTTAGCCAGTGGTATCCCGCCCCACAGGAGCTGCATTTTCTTGGCAATATTCTGTGTTTTCCCCTGTGTTTAGCTGTTGTCTTTAGACTAGTTATTTCAAGGAAAATCTGAGCCCAAATGAATCCAAAATTGATGGAGATGCAAACAGCACTGCAGGAAATCTTGCCGGCTCTGTGCCCGCTAAAGCCCAGGAGATGCTCCTCTGTGGATGCAGATGTGCCACGTGTTCCTTCCCTCTCACACAGGCATCCTTCCCAGAACCTCACTAAAGGGGCAACACCTCAGTGGTACCTGCCCAAAGTGGTCAATGAGGAAAAGAGGAAAAAAATAAGTCACACACCTCCCTACATCTTCCCAGGAACATCTGGCTCATTCTTTCAATTGGGTGGATTTTCCAGTCCCACTATACTGCCTCTCTGCCTAGCTGAGAAGGAAATGGGCACTAAAAGCCATCAGAAGAGCAAATCCTGGCCTTTATTGAGATAAAACAGTCAATTTTAGCCTTAAATGACCATTTTATCACAGCTATCCCTAGGAGCAGCTTTACTATACAATTTTAAGTGCCTCATAAATCATATTTAACATCTTTTCCCCCTGTTCAGGAGCTGAAGCAGTAGTACCCTATACTTTAACGAAGATATCGTCTAATTATTCTGTCTTTTGTAGAGGGTCAACAATACTACAAATAATTATAAGATTATATCATATAACAACCTGACCCATCTAAATAACGTGTGCTTTCATTTCTACCATGGCTTGGTTTTAATCATTCAAAACCCCACACTGATCCAAAGCATCAAATTATTGTGTATTTCAGACGATGAGCCAGAGGCAGCTTTTGGTGGAAGGAATGCACCTCCTGCTCACGTGAGGCACTATCCAAAAACAAAGCAGCCCCAATGCATCTTCTGGGAACACAAAACCATGGAAAGACCTGGGAGCTGCCTGCCTAGCTGCTTAATAATACATTAGCAGAGCTAAGTGGCTGCCCTTTAAAGGGAATAAAAAAAGGAACATGAGTACAAAAAGAACCACAGGTATCTCAGCTTCACCACAATCAGACAGGTTGGCCCTGGAGAGTTGTTCTGACCTCCTGCCTGGAGAGACTCAAAGCATCCCCCGATGGTTTGTTGTTAAAATCAAATCTGTCTTTCAGAAATATGGCCAAGTCTTGATCTGGGGCGTGTAGTAACACGTGGGCCATTACACAAAAGAAGGTGATGTGCTGCTTCTTACAGCCAGGATACTTCACTTTGATAGTGACATTAAAATTGCAACAATTAACTCTAATGAAATTGACAATTATGTCTTAATGCAGTAATGGGCTGTAACAAAATTAAGGAGAAGTTATCTGAGTGCTTTCTCCTAACATGCATATTCAGGCCTGTACTTTGATCTATAATTTGGCAAGAAAAAGAGAAAATGCAAAGTGAGTGGCTTGGAATGAGTTGCAATAGCACTGCACACTCAGCTCCCTCCCTCCCCTCCTGCCTCTGTGCACAGCTGATGCTCTCAGGGGGGCAGGAGGCTTTTGCAAACACGCTGTAATTCCAGCTAGCTTTCTTCAGGAAGAAAACACCTCTGGGCTGGAAATCTCACCACAAAGGCAGAACTCAGCACCACCTGCTTTGCCAGAAAGCAGGAGCAGGAGTCTCAGAGCAAGGAAGAACGCAGCTTTGCTCAGGGCACCATCAGTGCATCATCACTGCTGCTCACTGAGCCTGCAGCAAGCATCCACAGGACACAGGCCAGGCACCAGGGAGGGCTGCAATAGACCAAGGGCTCAAGGCAAACCCTCTGACCCTCAGTACAGTCCCTGTAGCTCCTGTAGTCTTCAAGAGGGGGAGCCAAGAATGTGGAAACACATCTAAGAGCAGAGTCAGCTCTAACTAGAGCAGAACTGTTCTGAGGAGTATGTGTCATTTCCTTCAAAGGGAAAAGGGGAAGCTCGTAAGAATTACAAGCTTGGACAACAACATATCCGTCAAGATTCTCAGGATGTTTAACCTTTTTCATTAAAGAAGGGCTTCTGGTTAAGAAGATCCACTTTCCTATAAAGCATTCTGCCACCAGGCTTGTGGAGGAAAGCTTGAAAACCAGGACCTCTAAAATGTTCAAAAATCTAGGAACAAAATAAAACATCAAAATAATTTTTAAACTGAGGGAGTTTTTTAAACATCCTTACTGTTGATATATAAATGCCCATACCCAGCAGTTTAGCACTAAATCACAATATTTGCCATCTAGAGGGCAATATCCAGGAACAGTAGAGGGCTCACAATTTGCCCTGACAGGCCAGAAAGCAAGAACATAGAAACCAAAGGGCCTGATCCTTTTAGCTTAGTTTCTTACAGATTACAACAGATTTGTGTTATTTCATTACCATGAGCCACTTCTGCTTCACTCTGATTTCTAGGAGCAAAAAAAGGAGGGACTATAGGGGAGAACTGAGTCACATCTTCACAGGCATGGCTCCAATCTTAGCTGTGCGTCTCCTGAGACAAGCAGTCACAGAGACTCGCTCATCTCTGGGATGGCAAGCTCAAAAGGCAGAGCTTTCACACAGAAGCTGCTCCATTCTCTTTCCAGGCACTCACAAAAAATCAAAGGGGCACTGAGGATGGAAAAGGCCTCCAAGATAACTGAGTCCAGCCATTAACCCAACACCACCGTGCTCACCACTGAACCACATCCCCAGGTGCCACATGCAGGCAGCTTTTGAACTCTCCCAGAGTTCCACTTCACACACTTTGAGATAAAGAGAGTTCCAGTATGGACCGTGCTGTCCTGATTTTGTGTGGGCTACTTTTCTTCCCAGGAGCTGGTACAGGCTGCCTTTTGGGTATAGGATGAGAATACTGTTGATGACACACTGATGTTTCAGTTGTTGCCAAGCAGAGCTTACACCAAGGCAAGGCCTTCTCAGCTTCTGCCAGCAAGGAAACGGGGGGCACAAGGAGATGGGAAGGGGCACAGCTGGGACAGCTGGACCAAACTGGCCAAAGGCATATTCCATAGCATATGGCTGAACAATAAATCTGGGGGGAGCTGAGCAGGGGTGCCAGCCTGGTGCTCAGGGTCCGGCTGGGTATTGGTCAGTGGGCAACGTGCAATAGCATCATGCATCACTTCTTTGTGCATTCATTTATTATTATTATTTTCCCTTCCTTTTCTGTCCTATTAAACTCCATGTCAACTCACAAATTCTGCCTGTTTTCCCCAAATTTTCTCCGCCACCCACTGCAAGTGGCTGTTTCACTTAGCTGCCTGCTGGGTTAATCCAGAACACACAGGGAACACCCAGTGCTCCCCAGAACCAGCTGGTGCCACAGCCCAGCCAGCACTGCTCATTTCTAAGATGATAATCACACTTACAGTCACCTGCCATTAAGCACCAGTGTTTTTCTTTAAATTACATGCCATGACATTGTTTCTTGGCATGGCTGAGCTATTTCTTTAACCAGAGTCTTGTGCATGTGAATATAAATACATGAATATGTCTGCATTGCTCTTTCATTAGCAGACTTGATAGCCTGAGTGGAAAAAATGGGTGGTGAAATATTCTTGGCTGTTTCTCACACTGTTCTCTTTGCATCTTCTCATAGAGGCTGTCAGAAAAAATTAGCAGACTAGTCAGACCTCTACTGTGACCTGAAACAGCCCTGAACATTCAGAAATCAGGACTTCTAAGGCTTCTATTTGAAGTAGTATCTTCCCTCCTCCACCCCCTCCTTTTTTATCAAGCAGAAACGATGGTACCAAATAGGATATTGAAGAAATCCATTCCCCATATAAAAAAAAAGAAAATCAGAGTAGTTATCAGTTGTGAGGAATGCAGAGCACAGGAGGGAGCGAAGCTGTTCCACTGTAAAATTGACCAGTTTCTGCATTCAGCACATGCTGTTATCTCCTCTCGTTTATGCATTTCAGGCAGCAAATCACCTTTTTTATGGGCAAAGAAGGTGGAACACAGGCACTCAGCAGCAGGTTCAGAGTTAATCAGAAAGCCAGTGACCAGGTCAAGAACATAAGAGAGAGTTGTAAAATCACTCCCGGGTGAACTTTTAGTTTCATCTGGAAACAAGCACTGCAAGCTTGCCTTTGCAGTATTGTGAAATCCTGCCTGGACTTCAGCCCCACCGACATTGTGCTGAAATTACAAGTAATTTAAGTACTAGAGTGCAACATTTGTTTTCCATTTGCTCGCCTAGATCTTGGATCATTTAAATCAATAACTTAAAGAATTGGGAATATATTTCAGACTACATCTCTCTGTCCTGGCAGCTGGGACCTTCAGCAAACCACCTCTATGTGTGTGTAATAGATCAGTGTCAGGGTGATATAAAGTAGAATCATAATTTTTTTCGGTGTGTTTGGCTCTCGGCATAGTAGATTTACAAACAGTTACAACTCTCAAAAGAGAATCATCTTGTACAGTCAAAACACACAAAATTACATGATAGCAATTGCTAAGAACCTGAACCTATTGTGGTGCTTTACCTGTAAAAATGAATGCAGCATTTTTAGATGAAGGCACAAGTATTATTTAGGCTGTCTTAAAATTAGAGAAATATGTCTATCATATCACTTGGACTTTTTTCCTTTCATTTAACAAAAGAACACTTACTATTTCAATAGGATTCTCACAGCTTGACAAATGCTATTCACCAATGTTTTCTTCTTTATAAAAAGAGGGAACAGCAACAGAGAAGCCAGGTTTTCTCTACTGCAGCAACTTTATTTTTGTGTTCCATCAGAGCCTTTTAAACAGAATTTAAGGTATTTTATTTTTAATTGGCTGCAGCTGAATAGTTATCTCCTTTCCATACAGAACAGTAACCTCAAGATGGCGATATTTGTCCCCTTTTTGAGGCTGGGCTGACAGCAGGGATTCCTGAAGCCTCTTCCTTCATTCTTACAGCAAAGTGGAACTTGTCTTTGAGCACATTAGGCACTTAGCACATCAGTACTTTGTAGCTGCCTCCCAGAAATTTCTCTGCACCTTCCTCTGATACAGGTTTTTAACTCCCATTATCCAATCTTGCATCTTAGAGTGATAAGCAAAGGCCTAGGGATGGAACTGCAAAAAATAGATTGGCTTCTGGACTTCAGATTATGAGCTGAAAACAAACACCAGAAAGGTCTCAATAACTGGAAATAAAATTGAATTTTCAATGAGAAGTAATTACTTTACTCCAACATGCTGGAAAATTCTTTGCCTTTTGCATGACTTAGGAGGACAGCACACAGAGAAATATACCTGTCAAACTAATACTGTTCCATTCCTGAATTTCCATTAAATGGCAGAAAAGGCAATCAAATTCATGAATGCTCTAAAATGTAACACAGTGTGTTGTATTAAAAAAGGGGGGGTTTTTCCCCTGGTTCTATAGGAAAGCAGTTTTCATGGGAGTTCAGCATTTCTATAACACAGAACGTTGCAAAAATTATTGGATACTGGGGAAAAAAAAATATGATTATTAGTCTGTTGCTGTCAACCTCTCCAAGCCACAGTCAAGCTAAAGCTGAAGAGTTCTATGGGGAAGTTGAGTTCTTTGCAGTGAGTGTTTTTATTTGTGCTTAAAAGACTTGCCCTGACAAAAGGGTGACAACATTGACATGCTGAGGTGTACAACATCCATGTAGAAACCATAGGATTATAAGTCAAATTTATACAAAAGAGATAAGAAAGAATTAGTTTCAGTTCAAAGCTGTACTTTCAGGCAGCTCCTACTGTGAGCAATAAACATTTAAAGCAGCTAGTTTTGAGCATAGGAGACACAGACTGGTTTTCTCCAGGAGCTGATTGAGCAGAAGCAAAGTGTTGAAAATTTATGATTTTGGAGTTACCAAAGTCTGTTTGCAAACCTGGTGTCTGTCTGCAGGCTGTTCCTGTTCCTGCACAAGGGCTCATCCTATCAAATATTGCTCCCTCCCCTGCTGCTCTGGATATGTTCTGCTGTTGCTCTGTTTGCAGCTGCCTTGCTGATTCCCTGTGAGCTGCTTGTGTCAGCTTTTATAACTGTGACAAGGCCACCTTTTGCCTGAGAAGCAAAACAAAATTTACTCAAGCTGCCACCAAACAGCGTGGCTTTATAGCTGCCACTTCCAGCAGCCCTTACAAGGCTCATACTCAGGGAAGTCCATTGCCTGACCATCTTTTGTTGCCTGTGACAGCGCCACAGCTTTTCTTAGCGCCACAGCTTTTCTCAGCTCCAGTCTAGCACTGCCACAAGCCATTTTCCTTGTATCAAAACAGTGTGCTGGACCACACAGCCTTTGGGGTCCTGTCACGTGTGGTGCCATTCAGATGTTTCCTGGCAGAAGGTGTCAGGCTCTCTGCCTCCACTTGAGTGTTTCTAGTACCAATTAGTAATATTGCCTTGAGGTCCTGAGGAATTTAGGAGCTTGCCTTAGCCAAAGAGGCTTTTGCTCAAGGTTTCAGCATCTTAATTGCTCTTTATAGCATGGCTGTGAACTGCTGGAAGCAAGCAAGCAGTGGAAGTGTGCTTGCAGTGCAGCAAAACCTCGATGGAAAGGCAGGCCTGGGACCAGTACCTCATAAAAATCAAGGATCAAGGCAAAGAACCCAAAAGGCAGGAGCTTTGTTAGCTCAGGCATAACCCACTCGTCTCTTCAGAGCCACTCACAACAGCTCAAAGGCAAGGTGATCTTACAAATAGCCATGCTCTGGTGTATGAAAATACTGCTGGAGACCAGTCCAAAAGCTGGTAGTAACAGGATCCCCCAAAAAATCCCAAACCTGATTAATAACAGGAGATTTTCTGTTACAATATGGATGAAAACTGTTTCTGCTGATCCACAAGAATATTATTCTTGAAAAACATGGGCAGAAGGAAGTCCTCTATTTGAGGAGATGCTTTGGAAAAAGTGTAATAACAATAAAGAGTTAATTACCCAAGAGTACAATTTAGACAGACATCACTGGAAGAGCTGCTTTAATTAGTGTGGTTGTTAAATCTGTTGCCTTGCTTATGCTGCAGATGTGCCTCCTGCCACCTCATATCTAGCAGCAAGGACTCCACACAGGGACTGGAATGGGGAAGGTGGTTTGTTTAAGTAGGGTTTGGTTTTTTAAACCAAAATGCAGGTGTAGCAATTACACCAGCTGAGCTTGAGCCCTGTAGGGCTTGCTGAAAGTCTCTATGGGAGACCTGAAGTGCAGACAGGTAAGGAATGAAGATCAAAAGACAACAGCTAGCCAGAAAACAGAGCTCTTTGTGTACCCTGCAAAGCAATCTCATGCTTCTCCAGCCTAGTGTGAGCAGCACTGACCACTGCAAGGCACATAAAAGCAGAGAGCCTGCAGTCACTGCCAGAGGCAGCTCCTGAGGAATCACCTCCTTACAGCTGGATCCAGCACCCTGGGTCCTGCCTGGCCAGGGCCACACAGGTGGAGATAAACACCTCACCTGGTCTGCTTGGGGAGCACTGTTTGCCTTATCTGCAAGGAGAGCACACTGTCAGCAAAGTTTCTTGTGATCAGAGCCACTATTCAGCTGGGACAGACCAGTCTTTCCTGAAAAGCAGCCAAGGAGTAGGTGGGCACAGGATACGGCCATCTCTAAATGATTCACGATTTGGATCCATTCCCTATGAAGCCAAACTACCAGAACCAGCTGGTGTCTGGCCCAAGAGTGTACTGAGATTATTAAAAAACCATCATCTTATGCAATTACAGCGTTATCCCACAGCTAGTTTGTGTGCTGGGATAAGGTGGGCACTCAGCTGCTCAGAACACAAGGCCAGAGTGCAACGTGCCCATCTCCAACATTCTCTTGAAAACCTGCCCTGAGGTTGGTAGGCTTGTGCCAACAGAGCCAAATCCTGTTTGCTCTGAGGATTTCCCACACCCCTTGGCTAAGTGCTCACACTCCCTTCTACCTCCTCTGCTCCAGGCTCCAGCCAAATGTCACCCCCTGGGAGCCAAACATTTACTGCATGAAAACCCCAACACATGACAACCCAAACTCACTCAGTGCTTCTGTCAAGGCAACTGCTGCCTTTCAAGCTGATTTCCCTGACTAATTAAGCATGGAGACACACCAGACTGCCAACTGAATGGTGGTTGCAGCATCCATCACTCCAGCAGAATTCAACCTAATGGGCTAAAAGCTGCAGCTTGAGAGCCCAGAACAGCTTGTTCACTGGAATGGAAAACCCATTGTTTACTGTGCCCTGAAATTCCCCAAGTTAAAAAGAGAGGAAAAAAACCCAAACAAAACCCCTTACATTCTCCAGCCTTGTAAACATTAATTATGAATTGCTAAGAGAGAAAAAACACCTGCTCCCCTTCTATCATTAACATTTTACGTGTTACACCTTTCAGTCTTTCCAACATTAAAGCTCCCAATGTCCTTCAGAGGCAGTAAAAAGTGTATGGCCACACTGAGTGCCATTTGCCTACAAAGCCATGTTGTTTCCACCAGGAATGAAGTTTGTTTCCCTCTCATATGTATGCTTTGGCTTCCTTTGTGTGTGTTCACGTGTAGTTTGGCTGAAGTGGCTTCCCTGTGTGCTTGGGAAAGCATTCTCCATCTTGGCTCAGTTCACACAGAAAATTACTGTGAACTGTAAGGTGTTATTTGTAGGGGTTTTTTTTACCCTCTGCAATGGCTTAGATCCTAGTGAAGACCCTGAGAAACAGGGCAGAATTTAAATTTAGCTACATCAAGTGTAAGGCAACTAGACCAAAAAGAGAAGAGCATAAAGTCAGGCTCAAGGATGTAGTGTACAAAAGCAGTCTGGAGCATCCCACACAGCTCTGTGCTCACATTCACACTTCAGCCATGTCTCAATTTGAGAGAAAAAAACCCAACTTTAGGTTACCCTATTGGCACAAAAGGACTAGAAGGAAAATTGCTGCAAGTACATTGAAGCTGCAGCTCTATTCAAAGAAAAACACCACTGGTGTTTACAGAAAATAAAATTAGTTTCACTAAGCACTGAAATCTGACCTCAATATATAATTTCAAATCCTTTGAGACAGATACAACATTACGATGGTTTATTTTTGTATCATCAGAGCCAAAGATTTTATAATCTGAAAAAAACCCTGACAACCTATTTTACATTTATATCCCAAATCAAAGAGACAAGATAAAAGGAATGACTTTTTTCTTGACCTAGTAATATTGACAGAGACAATATTATTTCAGATGCTAAAAATTGACTCTGCTAGCTGAAGAAATAATTAGAGAATTTGATTTTGTAAGATAAGAGATCAGCAAACATCAGCAAAAGTATCATGTTTACAGGGGTCTGGTTCTAAGAATACAAACAAAGAATGGATACCTGGATTGGAAAGGTTTTCACTTTAGCCTGACAATTAAAAAAAAAATTAAAGCCAAACTGCAGAAGATATACAGAGCTGAAGACTGATTTGACCATCTCCTGCAACAGATTACTTTGTTATGAGGATTTTAAGTAACATTTCAATGTTTTAAAGTGACAAACTCCCACATAGCTTTTCTCTTTCTTGAATGTGAGACTAATTGCCAGTTGCAGTTTGGCAGCCAGGGGTGTCACTCCAACAGGAGTTAAACCAGGGCTGCTGCCCTGGGCGAGGGGCAGGACAGGGCCCATGCCTGGGGATGTGACATGAGACACCTCTGATCAGACAGGGAGCAAAGCCAACCCACCTTCTGCAGGAGAAAAACAAAGCAAAACAAAAAGCCCACCACGTAACCAGGAAGATACCAGGGAATACCTGTAAATAAATAGTTTTAATTTTCTCTCTCCCTGTTTGTTTCAACATCTCTCTTTTTCTTGCCTGTCATCAGCCATTTATCATCCTCTCCCAGTTGCCTTTACTCCCACTCCCGCCTTGCCCTTCTGTGTAATCCACTGTAATTCTACTGCCAGAAAATATCAGAGATACAAAATACCCATTCTCATTTCCCCATCAGCTGTGACACCTTCTCCTGCATCTTTCCTCTCCATCCAACCTGCATAAGGCAGCAGCCACCTCCAATCCCTCTTTCTGCACCACCAGGATAAATCCTTCTGGATCCTCCCACAGCCTCACTGCTGGGCAGGTAACAGAAGGTTGAAACCTTCAAAAGGAAACTTTCTGAGTCACCACCACTCTCTGCAAAGTGCCACTTGATAATGACCACAGGCTAGAACACAAGAATGCCTTAAAAGGCAAATGTTTCTCGGATGAGCAGCTATAAAAACACCCTAAAATGTTGCATATACTCATCATTGGAGCTTCAACATCACAAAAGTCAAGGAAGTATATTTTTCAAAAAAAAAATCAAAGCACGCCAGCTTTTCCTGAAACTCCTTTCCTGCCTCAGGGATGCAAAGCACCACACCATAGCATGTATTCCCAGCCTTCCAACCTCCTGCTAAGGGCTCCTTTTCCAGTGCTTCCAACACTGGATGGGAAAATGCTGTTTGTTGTGCTGGTTTCCAGCACACTGCAGGATCTGCATGCAGCATTACCGTGCTGTTGTAATGTCACCCACAGCCCTGCTCGAGCTGCAAGAGCCATTAATCACAAGTTCAGCTCTTGCAGACCTCCCTACAGGCTTTTTGCCACACGAGTGCACAGCACAAAAACCCACTGCTGATTCATAAGCATCAGCATTGCAACATTTAACAGCTAGAGGAGTTTTCTATGCTTCACACAGCTCAAGAGAGAGAAAGCACTGAAATACACAGAGCAGAAATTACCAAATCTCTGATATAAGCTGCAAACGCTCTTTTACATCTGAAGTACTTCCCTCTTAGCAGTGCTTTTCTACCTCAGTTAAGTAATACCTGTTAGATAACCAGAAATAGAAATTGCTTGGAAGCTGCCTGTGCTTATTTACCAACATCAGTCTTGGATAAAAAAACAGATCTGAACAAGTTTATTTTGCAGTGAAACAAAAATAGCTTCACTGAGCAAAGAGAAATTAAGACAAGAGAGAGGGGAGAGACCTGCTTTAGATAAGTCAGTTTCTAAAAGATGTGAGCAATAAGTTCATGAAAACCTGGAGCATCTAAGTACAACACCACCTTGTCTGGCAAAATCATATGTTTTCCTCAACATCTTTCACTGCTTAAGTATTTTTCCAATCAATAGTATGGTATAAGACAATATTTCTTAAGTTTGTGCTCCCCAAGAGATTGCACACAATTTCTGCAAGAAGAAGGACATCACAGCCATTCTGAAAATATGAGTTGTTCTATAAAACTGTTCATCCCCACAGCCAATCCCCCTCGTTTTTGAGGGATACATTTAGGGCAGGTACTTCAATTTGCAACTTGCACTGCAGCTTGCACACCAACCTGAGCATTAGAAATATTCCTTGACATCACAGCACCCTGAGAGATACAGGGTAAAAGAGCTACTTAGATACATTTTCTTTAAAAGGTCTCCTTCCCCTATTTTTCTATAAGCATTTCTCAGCTATATAAGTTATACTTGTTACGTACCCATGCCCATCTGATCAGTGACACAAAGTGACTGAGGTCAGACCACAACTCAAACAAAAGATTAGTATCCCAAGGTTCAAGCTGAAAAAAATGTTTACTTGCAGAGCAGATGTGTGTTTTCTGCTTCCTCTTCAGCTAAAGGAAGACTCACCCACTCAGCTGCTTCCAAGAAATAGTATTGGCCTTGACCAGTTCAGCTGGGATTAGTTTAAGGAGCATGACAAAGCATGGTCAGCCTTAAGAGCATTTGGCTGCAGAACAGCCCTACAACAAACATCTATGTTACTTCAGGAGTGAAGAGCCAGGTGCTCAGCTGCTATACATTGCCTTTTGTCTAGAAAACATTGGAATCAAAGATGAAATACACCAGAAACCTGCTTGCTTCATCAATATCGATAATGTTTGGGCATTTTATGTCGTTTGACCCTGCTTTAGGAATACCCTAAATCCCGTGCTTTAAGGTCCACCGGGTCAGAAACCCGGGTGCTTTTTGTGCTTTTTTTTGCTTGCTGTGCTGAGCTGCTCCTACACCTTTGTTCCCTACAACATTGCAGCCTCCCTCTATCAAATGCCTGCTGACACCAGCTGTATTCCAGAAGTTTTTGTCCCTGATTTGCTGCCCTGAACATGAACAGCTATGCTTCAGCTCCTCCTGCTTCTCTCTACTAGCAAATGCCCAAATGCATGTGTTTTGTAACCAAGGGAAAAGCACTGGGATAATTTTACTGTTGAATTTGTAAAACTCTCATTGCTATCAAGCCAGAGCAGGTGTTTTGCCAGCTTAGGTTTACTGAAGTTGATTAGCAAATTTAAAAAGGTCATTTCCATGGCTGTCTGCAATGCTTAATGCAAATAACGTAGCACACACGAATTCCTGAGTGGGGAAAATGAGTTAAATTTCCCCTGTGACAGACAGTAGCCACCAATCCAGCTGTAAACACAAGCACCACCCTGTCCCTAACAGAACACAGCAGAGGCTTGCTCTGCCCCTGAACATGTTTACATGTTTATTTAAGCTTGCAGAGCTGAGAGGAGAGCTCAAATACCTGGATGCTCACACTTGTGTGGGCAGTTATTTGAGCTGAACTGGAGAGGCACAAAGCAGGGATGGCTGGTCAGAACCAGCTCCCAGCTGTGTCCATGCCAGCAGCTCTTCTGGGACACTGGGTGCACCCCCACCTTTGCCATTATGGAAACATTGCATTTTATTACATCTTTTTGCCAGAACTCACATTCTTCAGTGGTTCCCCATCAGAGAAGAGCCTCTCCCAGTCTCCCCCATCTGCTCAGAGTTCTCTCAGCCAGGCATAGCCATGATTTTAGACACATGAGACTCAGAGCTTTGATCTCAGGTGACTGAGAACTGAGCCTAAATTTTACATCCAGATTCATTGGACGGCATCAGGCAGCAGCAGATTACTTCTGTGAGAACATACCTACATCCTTCCATTAAAATAGCCTAATTTTTTGTGTATTCTTCAAAATAACTCTCAGCTCTCTCGGCTGACATAATGAGATCTGTCCAATATTTTAATTTCAAAAGTAGTGAAATTTTAAACAACAAATCCCCCTTCCCCACTCTCAAGATAAAAATAATCCAGTTTCTAGGAACTAAATCAATAACAGCATTAAAGGGTGGTAAAGACAGTTTGGGAATTAGATTTGGTTTTAATGCCAAGAGAGTAGACTCTTAAACTAATAACATAGGAGGTATCCAATTTCTTCCCAGCTATACCTGAATGCACTCAATTGCAACACTAATATATCACTAATTTGATCAATGTCATGGTATTTTCCCAGTAATTTACTCAAATCTTTAGTGCATTTGTGATATAGGTAGTGTTTGAAAACAACAAACGAACACTTGCCAAAGAAAAATTAGTGTTGAAATATAAAAGCAAAAGCGGGCAACTTTTCAAGACCGGGTGGCTTTCCAAAAATTAGCCTTTTGCCTTTAGCAGCACAAGGAAAATGCCCTCACATGCTGAAGAAGACCAGATTTTTTGACCCACAATCCTACTGGCGTCATAGCTTTTAATTTCTTACTATTCCTGAGAGAGGCACATGAGCTAAATGCTGGCAGAGATTCTGCACAGCACAACACATCACACCACTGCCCACCTGTGGGAAGTGACTTGTCCTGTAACAGCTGCAGTGAGCACCAAAGAGCAGATTTATATTACTGGGTTCAGCTTTCTGCCCTCCTGTAGCAGAGACAAGAAAGGAAAGGCCCCTGGGCCATGATTCAGAAGGGCATTAATTTGCTGGCCTCTGGTCCAAGGGCTGTGCCGTGACCCTGACAAAAGATGTAAATGCAGAGATTTTTCTGGTGTTCTCACAGAGGCAGAAGGACGTGCAAATAAGCAGACCATGCTCACATGACTTTGCAATTCTTATTTTTTGCTCCTCTCCCCCCAGAGCACGCATCTGTTAGAGAAACCTTTGTGCATGGCTGTTCTTAAAGCATGGAAAGCTACAGAACCCCACCCCACAGCTGAGATTTCTTGTCCCTACAAAAGTCACCACGTCAAATAACAAAAGCATAGATAAAACTAATGCATCTATATCTAGGAACAGCTTGGTATAGAAGTCTTGTTATTATTAGACATTTCCTGGTATTTTCTTGCCCATTAAGCAAGAGAAACATTTTGAAGAACTCCAATCACAGTGGAACAGAAGGGGAAATATGACACTAATTTCCTCTTAGCTTTTAAATACAGAGAAAGACAATTCACCTTTTTGCATTTTCAGGGCTCAGTTGCCACCCCTCTCCCTGTTGCTGGAGCTCTACTGTGATGGATTAAGTGGGATGTTCCTTGTGCCTCCAGAAGAGTTGCCAAATATTCTTTCCTTTTTGAGCTGCTTCTCTTCTACCTCTCATACTCCTTCTGTGCACTGTATTTGTCTATTCTGCTTTCTATTTAAATATTCAGTACTTTAACTAGAGATTAATACTGCAGACCTCCTTACCTGAGGGGATCCCAAAATCTCCTCAGGATGCATCCTCCTACTCCAGAGAAGCAAGAATAACCTACCCCTGTGAAGAGAGCAGAATTTGGTCCTCCTCCACAATCAGTCCTTTAAGAGAAACAGCTGACACAAACAAGGAACCCTCCTGCCTATCCAGTCAGGCTGTGATGTATTCCCTAATTTTTTTTGGAAAAGCAATTTGTGCACAGTTTGCTCATACTTTGTCAGACAAACACACCTGTTGATTAAATATCATTAATAACTCAAACCAAAAGCAGATCATGGTCAGCGAGGTGCCTGGGTACTTTTCAGCCACAATGTGAGCTCGAGATGAGGGAACAGCTCCTATTTCTGGCCTGCTTGCACTCATCCTGATTTTTATGGAAGAGAAAGGAAAGCAAAGCCAGGCTCCAAGTAATTATAAACTCATTTTGTCTCTATATGGCACATGTAGTTAATCACAGAGATTTAAGACAAAAGTACACTGATGACAAGTGTTTGGATGAGTGGCAAATAACCATGAATGGGAGCAGAGCCTTGCAGTCCTGCTGGACTCTGAGCAGTGCTGTAATTCATTTCTCTCCAAATACAGGGCTATCAAATTCCATTGGAATTGCCCTGAACAGCAAAGTGAGCATCCTTCTGGTCTGAAACCAGACTGCAAACCAAGGGGGCAGAGAGGGAAAAGTTGTTTCTGGATAAGTGCTGTTTCCAACTCATGACCGTTTCTTTCTGACACTGGAACAATCAGGTGGGAGTGGAGGAGCACATAAAGGCTTCTAGATCCCACAAGGATCTAGAAAGGAGATGGATTACCCAGCACTACTGGATCCCTCTCTATCCATGCTGTTTGTGTTTCTTCCCCAACTTTGACAGGTTGAATGGCTCTTTCTTTATGTCTGGAAAACGAGCAGCTTCTGTTGTCCACACAGAGATTTCCAGGTAAGAGTCTTATCACTTTCAATTATTATTTCAGTGGGAATTATGAGCTACAGAGAACAATGCCTGTTTGCTTGAAGCGTGGATATCTGCAAGAGAACTGCCAGCCAGGAGTTATTCACATTTATTGGCCTGTAAATCATTTCACTGTCTCATCACAAGCGCTAGGTTAGAGCATGACTTCGTGTTTACTTAAAGAGCTCCTTTCATCTCAAAGGGATTACATCAGCACATGCTGGCATGCAGCTCCCTCTGGGGTGTTATTCTGTTTCCATAAAAGCCGTGGAAACACCAACGGTGTGGAGTGTGAAATGCGGTGAGAGCAGCAGAGCCCTCTGCAGGCTCAGACCCGGGGGCTGCTGGGCTCAGCATCCTGTCTGCAGCAAAAGCAAATGTGGACATACAGAGAAAAAAAATTAGTAAGGCTAAGACATCTCAGTATGTCTTGAAATTAAAAAAAAATAAATTTGAAGTGATAGTTCTCTTTTCAGCCTTCAAGTATTTTCAGTTTAGGGCATTTCCTGGATCCATATGACACACTTTCACATCCACAGCTTTCTCTGGCAAGCAGCTCCCAGTCTGCTGGCTGCTGTGTGAAAACCCACTTCCTTTTCCTTGTTTTGATCATGTCTCCCACTAGCTTGGTTTGCTCTGACTCCTAGTTCTTGTACTATAAAACAGTTTGAGGCTTAAGGACACGCTAAACAGGGAGAAGAGGAAAAGTTCATCATATGTAGGGCTCTCTCTCTCTTTTCCCCCCTCAAATAAGAGAGGAAAACAGACCTTGGCAAACCCCACAAATCCTTTGAGAGTAAGTATTCATACACAAATATTATGCTTTCTGAAAATACCAAGGAAAAACTACAAGGGGGAAAATCCCATTTCAATTACTTGAGCTGAGGTTTGCACAAAATGCTGCTTTCAACAGCCTTAGACACAAAGATGGATTTTTCAATATTCAGAATAATTGCCTGGAATCCCAAATAAAACAACTAGCCCCTTATACCCCCTTCCAGTTGCCAGGATCTGGACTCACTGCAGCTGACAAGTGACAATTTTTGACCCCACAGCATTCCTTCCTTCCTTCCTTC
>VXAX01005347.1:21153-35888 GCA_013399835.1 Leptocoma aspasia | reverse complement strand
TCCTGTTTCATCCTTCCCAACACGCACCCTGTGTGTCCCAGATGGACCCGTCGTCCCCGCCGTTCCTGCTGGCCAAGCTGACCCCGCTGCACTCGGAGCAGCTCCTGCAGGGCCTCAACCTGCTGCGGCAGCACCAGGAGCTGTGCGACGTGGTGCTGCGCGTGGGCGAGGCCAAGATCCACGCGCACAAGGTGGTGCTGGCCAGCATCAGCCCCTACTTCAAGGCCATGTTCACGGGGAACCTGTCGGAGAAGGAGAACGCCGAGGTGGAGTTCCAGTGCGTGGACGAGGCGGCGCTGCAGGCCATCGTGGAGTACGCCTACACCGGCACCGTCTTCATCTCGCAGGACACCGTGGAGTCCCTGCTGCCCGCCGCCAACCTGCTGCAGGTCAAGCTGGTGGTCAAGGAGTGCTGCGCCTTCCTGGAGAGCCAGCTGGACCCCGGCAACTGCATCGGCATCTCGCGCTTCGCCGAGACCTACGGCTGCCGCGAGCTCTGCCTGGCCGCCAGCAAGTTCATCTGCCAGAACTTCGAGGACGTGTGCCAGACCGAGGAGTTCCTGGAGCTGACGCACTCGGAGCTGGACGAGATCGTGTCCAACGACTGCCTGAACGTGGTGACGGAGGAGACGGTGTTCTACGCCCTGGAGGCCTGGATCAAGTACGACGTGCAGGAGCGCCAGAAGTACCTGGCGCAGCTGCTGCACTGCGTGCGCCTGCCCCTGCTCAGCGTCAAGTTCCTGACGCGCCTCTACGAGGCCAACCACCTGATCCGGGACGACCACACCTGCAAGCACCTGCTCAACGAGGCCCTCAAGTACCACTTCATGCCCGAGCACAGACTGTCCCACCAGAGCGTGCTGCTGACGCGGCCCCGCCGCGCGCCCAAGGTGCTCTGCGCCGTCGGGGGCAAGGCCGGGCTCTTCGCCTGCCTGGAGAGGTGAGAGCAGCCCTGGGCACTGCCTGGCACCCCTGGGCAGGGCTCTGGGAGCTGGGCTCAGCCCAGGCACTGAGGCTGCAAGAGACCTGGGAGTCCCACCAGAGTTTGCAGGTTGGGGGTGTCCCTTTCCTCCATGAAAACTCTTCAGCAGGTTTTCTTTAACAAGGGTGAGCCCCAGGTTCCTCCTTAAAAACTCTTCAGCAGGTTTTCTTTAACAAGGGTGAGCCCCAGGTTCCTCCTTAAAAACTCTTCAGCAGGTTTTCTTTTAACGAGGGTGAGCCCCAAGTTCCTCCTTNAACTCTTCAGCAGATTTTCTTCTTTTTAACAAGGGTGAGCCCCAGGTTTCTCCATGAAAACTCTTCAGCAGGTTTTCTTAACAAGGGTGAGCCCCAGATTCCTCTATTGAACTCTTCAGCAGGTTTTCTTTTAACAAGGGTGAGCCCCAAGTTCCTCCATGAAAACTTTTCATCAGGTTTTCTTTTAATGAGGGTGAGCCCCAAGCTCCTCCTTAAAAACTCTTTAGCAGGTTTTTTTAACAAGGATGAGCCCCAAGTTTCTACGTGAAAACTCTTCAGCAAGTTTTCTTTTAACAAAAGTGAGCCCCAGGTTCCTCCTTAAGAACTCTTCAGCAGGTTTTCTTTTAACAAAAGTGAGCCCCAGGTTCCTCCTTAAGAACTCTTCAGCAGGTTTTCTTTTAATGAGGGTGAGCCCCAAGTTTCTGCATGAAAACTCTTCAGCAGATTTTCTTCTTTTTAACAAGGGTGAGCCCCAGGTTTCTCCATGAAAACTCTTCAGCAGGTTTTCTTAACAAGGGTGAGCCCCAGATTCCTCTATTGAACTCTTCAGCAGGTTTTCTTTTAACAAGGGTGAGCCCCAAGTTTCTGCATGAAAACTCTTCAGCAGGTTTTCTTTTAACAAGAGTGAGCCCCAAGTTTCTCCATTAAACTCTTCAGTAAGTTTTCTTTTTTTTAACAAGGATGAGCTCCAAGTTCAAAATGCTTTTTTTATTTCATGAGTAATTTGCAGTGTTAGGGGGTTTTGTTTGTGCCAGGCATTTGTTTGTGCAAACAAAAAAAGCTCCAAAATAATTTTCTTTCTGTTGATTGAGTTAATAATGTGGTTAATTACATTTGTACAGTTCTTATTTTTCCTTCCAGGTATTTTCATTTTACTTAATTTTTCCCCTGATTTGTTATTATTTCAAACAAATCATAAAAATTAACTTGCTAACTGACAAATGTGCTTCCTGATAGTTCAAAAATCCTTGGAATTAAAAGAGACTTAATCAGAGCAGAGTGAAGGAGACTAAAGGAGGCTCAGAGGGACTTTTCCCTCCAACTCCCTGCCAGGAGGGGACAGGCTCTGCTCCCAGGGAACAGGGACAGGAGGAGAGGGAACGGCCTCAGTGTGGGCACCAGCAGGAATTTCCCCATGGAAAATGGTACCTGGTAGTTACAGCTTGGAGCTCATTTTGATAAGATTTTGATAAGATTTTGATGAGATTTTTGGGCTGATTTTGATGAAATAGCCAATCAAATCTAAACATATTTAAGCAAGGCCAGGTAGGGTTTCAGTCCAGTTTTTCCATTGCATTGTTGATCCTGGGATGTGATTTAGGACAGGAAACAGGAATTCTCTGGAAGCAGGAATTGTCTCCCCAGCAGTTGTCCTGTGTTATTTAGTGGCTGCCATTCCTGAATTTTGGGAATGAATTGTTGGATTTTTCCATCCAGAAGAGAGGGACAGATCAGAGTTCTGCCTTTGTATTGAGAGTTTGTACCATATTTTCGGAAGGAATTTTTTCAAGGAAAAAATGGAAGTGGTTTTCTGGGGAGGTCTGGAGTGCCCAGCCCTGGAGGTGGCAGTCAGTGCTCTGGGCTGGGGACAGGGTGGGGATGGGGCACAGCTGGGACTCTGATCTTGGAGCATTTTCCAACCTCAGTGATCCTGGGATTTCATGGATGTGCTCATGGCTTTAATCCCAGCTGCTGGGCAGGTGTCTGTGCCCCTCCTCCTTCACCTGCATTCCAGAATGAACCTCCTCAGTTCCTGGAGAGCCTCCCTGAGCTAAAGAGAGAGAGAGAAAAACAACTTTATGGCCCAAGCTGGTGTGGCTGGGTTTGCTTAGAGCGTGGGATTGACATTCCCAGAGCTGGTGGTTCCACTGTGTGTGGGCTGTCTGTACACAAATACACAAATATACAAATGCACATTTACACTTGCACTGGAAGCTTTGATGTTCAGGGTGCCCTGAGCAGCCCCAGCAGTGCTCCAGACTGCCTGGACTGGTTCCACTCTGGATCATGTTCTGGGATCTCCTCTCCTCTGACAGTTCTGTGCTTGCACAGAGAAAGGCATTCAGAAACCTGGGCAGGGCTGTGTGTTCTTTTCCCTGTGTTCAGAGATATCAAAGTCATTTCAAGCTGATTTTCCCAGTGATAGTCACTGGTTTTAAACCACATGTCAGGGCTGGGAATTGTTGGGTTTATAGACTTAGAAAAAGAAAGGGGGTTTTGTGCTTCGTAAAAAATGAGTGAATAAAATCATTCTCTGATATTCTTCAGCTCTGCTTCTTTCCCACTTTCTTCAATGATTATAAAAATGTAGCCTACCAATATAATTTGGATTATTTTCAATTTTTTGGTGCTCCATAATAACAAAATTACTTAGAATATATTTAATCTCTGTTCTCTGGTGTTTCAGCAGCTCCTGGTTCTGGGCTCTTAGTGCCTGTGAGCTCTCCAGGGCCTTCATGCTCCTGTATGGTTTTTGAACAGATCAGGTTTCCTCTGCACCAGATAGCCTCTTAATTGTTTAGGTAATTTATAAATTAAACTATTCAGGTAGATTGGCTAGACTTTGTATGAGGCAAGCTAGACCCACTGTGTTCTAACATTGAGTATAATTAAAAGAAAATGGTATTTTAAGGTTTGAATTTAAGGTTTGAGTTTAAACTTTGAATTTAAACTTTGAATTTAAACTTTGAATTTAAAATTTTAGATCCAAGATTTAGATTCAAGATTTAAAATGCTGTTTAAAAGAAATAAGCTGTTTCAAAGACATATTTTTCAGGTTAGTTTGTGCTACGTCGACATTTTATTTAAATTATAGAGTGCACATAAAATACATATTTCTAAACTGCAAGCTGCAGTTTCTAAATGTACGTTTGTGGATACAACTGTGTGCTTCCCTCTCTCTAATTTACTTTTCTCTCTCCCATTTCTGGGGCTGGTGGGGTTTTTTTGTGTGTATTTTCCCCTCCCTTTGGGTGATACTGATATGTGTATATGCATAGGGTTTCACAATAGGTTTATATATGTTCATTTTACTAGTTACAATTAGTTCTTATTAGTCTTTGGACAAAAGAGTCTCTAGTCATCTTAACTGTCTCTTGCAACTTCAACTTTAGCTCTTACATCTTTTGTAGCTTCATCTTTAGTTCTGTCTTGTTCTAAAGTTTAACGGGGAGCTCCTCTTGTCTCTCGTTTATCTTAGAAATTCTCATTCTTTCCTTAAGTGACCTTAAATCTTTTGTCCTTTTTGTAAGCTTTTATGTCTAATAAGTTAGTAGATTATAGAAGTTTTAAACAACACACTTTAGTTAAATCTACAATTAGTTTTGTAGCGGTGTGTCCCCTGTTAACGGGGTGACCAAATTACAAGGGATTTTACAAATACTCTTTGGCTGCTAAAAAAGGCAAAGTCCCCAGAAAGTTCTCCCCAAATTTGGTACAGGGACACCTCACAGGACCCTTTGAACTTCACCTCAGACCTGGGGCTGTTTGATTGGACTGGGGACAGGAGATGCCCACCTGAGCCGTTGGGTACAAAAAGCACAGAACAAAGGAATTAATCGCTTTTGTGGCGTGTCTTAGCGGGGCAAGCACCTCCTGCGCCTGGCACGGCTTTTCTCTGTAAAGAGCTTTGTTATTTTGTTTCGTAGTAAACCTTTTTTGTTTCCAACACTGCCACTAGAGCTTCCCACTCATTTTTAAGCCATCCAGGTAGCTGGGCTATCCGGGTATGAAGGGACCAGTGAGAGCTGGTAACACCCTGGCCCTCACCCAACCCCTTCAGAGCTTCTACCCCACGTCGAGTTGTTAACTCTGTTCCAACACTCGGAGCCTGCAGTTGCTGTGTTGTCACTCTGCTCTGTGTCCCTTGCTCTGTTGTCACTCTGTGTCCCTGTCCCTTGCAGCATGGGGATGTATTTCCCCACAGTTGCTCTGTTGTCACTGTGTCCCTGTCCCTTGCAGCATGGAGATGTGTTTCCCCCACAGTTGCTCTGTTGTCACTGTGTCCCTGTCCCTTGCAGCATGGAGATGTGTTTCCCCCACAGTTGCTCTGTTGTCACTGTGTCCCTGTCCCTTGCAGCATGGAGATGTGTTTCCCCCACAGTTGCTCTGTTGTCACTGTGTCCCTGTCCCTTGCAGCATGGAGATGTGTTTCCCCCACAGTTGCTCTGTTGTCACTGTGTCCCTGTCCCTTGCAGCATGGAGATGTGTTTCCCCCACAGTTGCTCTGTTGTCACTGTGTCCCTGTCCCTTGCAGCATGGAGATGTGTTTCCCCCACAGTTGCTCTGTTGTCACTGTGTCCCTGTCCCTTGCAGCATGGAGATGTGTTTCCCCCACAGTTGCTCTGTTGTCACTGTGTCCCTGTCCCTTGCAGCATGGAGATGTGTTTCCCCCACAGTTGCTCTGTTGTCACTGTGTCCCTGTCCCTTGCAGCATGGAGATGTGTTTCCCCCACAGTTGCTCTGTTGTCACTGTGTCCCTGTCCCTTGCAGCATGGAGATGTGTTGCCCCACAGTTGCTCTGTTGTCACTCTGTGTCCCTGTCCCTTGCAGCATGGGGATGTGTTGCCCCACAGTTGCTCTGTTGTCACTGCGTCCCTGTCCCTTGCAGCATGGAGATGTGTTGCCCCACAGTTGCTCTGTTGTCACTCTGTGTCCCTGTCCCTTGCAGCATGGAGATGTGTTGCCCCACAGTTGCTCTGTTGTCACTCTGTGTCCCTGTCCCTTGCAGCATGGGGATGTGTTGCCCCACAGTTGCTCTGTTGTCACTCTGTGTCCCTGTCCCTTGCAGCATGGGGATGTGTTGCCCCACAGTTGCTCTGTTGTCACTCTGTGTCCCTGTCCCTTGCAGCATGGAGATGTATTTCCCCCAGAACGACTCGTGGATCGGGCTGGCCCCGCTCAGCATTCCCCGCTACGAGTTTGGGATCTGCGTGCTGGAGCAGAAGATCTACGTGCTGGGGGGCATCGCCACCCACGTGTGCCAGGGCATCAGCTACAGGAAGCACGAGAGCTCGGTGGAGTGCTGGGACCCCGACACCAACACCTGGAGCTCCCTGGAGAGGATGTTTGAGAGCCGCAGCACGCTGGGCGTGGCCGTGCTGGCCGGCGAGCTCTACGCCCTGGGCGGCTACGACGGCCAGTCCTACCTGAGGAGCGTGGAGAAGTACATCCCCAAGGTCAAGGAGTGGCAGCTGGTGGCCCCCATGAGCAGGACACGGAGCTGCTTCGCTGCTGCTGTGCTGGATGGCATGATCTATGCCATCGGGGGCTATGGGCCTGCCCACATGAACAGGTAAATGCTGGGGGTCACCCTGTGCCCACCTGGCACCACCAAACCCATCCTGGGCAGGCTCATTAATCCTTGCCCTGCCCACATGAACAGGTAGGTGCTGGGGGTGACTCACCTGAGCACCAGCTAACCCCCCTGGGCAGGCTCATTAATCCTTGCCCTGCCACCATGAACAGGTACATGTTAGGGGTGACCCTGTGCCCACCTGGCTCCACCAAACCCCCCTGTGCAGCCAGTTAAATAATCTCCAGTAGATCCTGGGCCTCATTAATCCCTGTTCTGTCACATCAGTCCCATCATTCAAATGGGAAATCTCTATTTTTGCTTCACTTCATGTATTCCACCTTGCTTGGGCTCTTTTTTTAGATCACCTAAAAGGTGATTTTACCAAAAAGGTAAAAACAAAGACATGCCTGCATATTACTGAGCCTTGGAGCTCAGGCCTGCAAAATCTGAGGGTGGTTGGTGAGTTTTACCATGAAAGCCCTGATTTGAGGTGAACAGGAGTTTTCCCATGCTTAATGCACACAAAATAAATACATAACTCTGATGGGATCTTAAACCAGTGTCACTGCTAATAGCAGAGTTGAGGGTGGGGATCACTGCTCTGACTCCAGGGGTTGTTTCAGACCTGGCATTCCCAAGGAGTTTTCCTGGTACCACCATGCTCTTTAACTCCTCTGTTCCCTGTGGATGTCCAGGGACATCCAGTTATCCAGAGGAATCCAGTTATCCAGAGGAATCATTTTCCATCATTAAAATGGGAACAAATCAGCTTAATGTCCCTCCAGGAAGCAAAACAATAAACTACAAGTGGAAGAGCTGAATAAAGAATGAAACTTGCTCCTAGGAAGGGACACAGTGATTGTTCAGCAGGGTGGTACCAGATGTTGGAATGATGAATTCCATTGACTTTTTTATTTGAGGCTGAGTCAGGGGAGGTTTAGGTTGGGTATTAGGAAAAGCTGCTTCTTTTAGGAGAAGGTTCTTCTTTCTATTAGGAAAAGGATCCTTGGACTCTTTGATCCTTCCAGCTCAGGGTGTTCCATATTCTGTGAATGTTTGGTTTTGTTTGTGATTGGAGGGGTGAGTACTAAGCCATGCCATGCAGCACCAGGCTCCTCCAAGCTGTGGCATTAAACCAGGCTCACACTGGGTGATGAACCCCCTTTTCCAAATTCTCTGCTGCTGATCTCCTCTTCCCCTTTTTCCTGCCCCTCTCTGCTCCTGCAGCTGCACTTGGGCAGGAACAGCTCTGAGCCATGAGTGTGTTAATGGCTGACCATCTGTACAGTGATCAAAAATGTTAATAATGATGAGAATTCATTTCCCTTTGATCCTGAAACCTCTCCTGCTCTCAGTGTTTTGATCAGCAGCCTCTTTGCTCTTTTTCCTGAGGAATATAAATACACTCTCCACATGCTTTTTCTCTCTGAAGGCTATTTTCAGGCCAACCTCAAGGTAATTTTGGATTTGCTGTGTACCCAAAGAAATGCACTCCAGCTCTGCATTATGTTTGGTTTCCCACAAATTTTTTAAAATCAATTATTATATTATTTTTAAAGATTATTATATTGTTTTAATAGATTATTATTTATATTACATACATTTTAAATTCTTACTTTAAAAAAATCACACCAGGCATCCTGAAAGACCTTTTCAGCTCTGAGGGACCTCTTGCTTTCAGGGTGTGACCTGAAGATCCAGGACAGTGGGACAGGGAGAGGCTGAACCAGTTGCTGTCTTGGGGAAATATCACAGAACCATTTGGGATGGAAAAGTCTTTTAAGATCATTGAGCCCAACCTTAGACTGAATATATTCTAAAAATAGGTTAAAACTGAATTTTGGCAGCACTGTTAGGCTGCTTTGGTTGTGGAAGTGCCCTGGGATGTGGCTGATGTTTCCCAGGTGAGAACACAATTTCTGGGTGCTGATGTTGGGTTGTACCAAGCAACTGCACCACAGAATTTTCCATCAGCTCCAGCCCTTTCCTCTGTATTCCATTATTGCTGTGAGGAAATTCTGCCAGGCAGAGCTAGCTGTGCCTGTGCCACTCCAGGAGTGAATCCCAGTCCCATTCCCAGGCTCAGAGCTGTGTCTGTGCCACTCCAGGAGTGAATCCCAGTCCCATTCCCAGGCTCACAGCTGTCCTTGCCTTGCAGCATGGAGCGCTACGATCCGAGCAAGAACTCCTGGGAGACCGTGGCCTCCATGGCTGACAAACGGATAAACTTTGGGGTGGGGGTCATGCTGGGCTTCATCTTCGTGGTTGGGGGACACAATGGAGTGTCCCACCTGTCCAGCATCGAGAGGTATGACCCCCACCAGAACCAGTGGACGGTGTGCCGGCCCATGAAGGAGCCCAGGACAGGTGGGACATGGCAGAGATGAACCTCTGAGCTGGTAAAACCTGCAGGGGGAGAGAGGGGCAGGGACTCCAGCTGTGGGTGAAGGTCACTTCACCAGCTCTGGGAAAGGATCTTGATTTCTCCAAGTTCAGTTCATTAATGCTGAGCTGTGACAAAAGTTATAGGAAGTAGTAATTGTACTCTGCCTCCTGTTTTTTCAGTGATTTCAGCAGTGAGGAGTTTCAGCAGTTCTGTGCTCACTGTTGTGTTGGATTTTGTTGGGTGTGGAGACTCGGGGATGCAGGGCTGGGGGGCAGCTCCCATCTCTGCTCCCTGGGACAGGGACAGCACCAGGGAAGGGCTGGGGCTGGGCCAGGGGGGTCAGGCTGGAGATCAGGGACAGGTTCTTCCCCTAGAGGGTGGAATAAACACTGGGACAGCTCCCCAGGGAATGGGCACGGCCCCGAGGCTGCAGAGCTCCAGGAGCTCCCAGGGATGCCCAGGGTGGGATTGTTGGGGGTCTGGGCAGGGACAGGGGCTGGGATGATCCCTGGGGGTCCCTCCCAGCTGGGGACATTCTGGGATTCTGTCCCAGTCTCCCTGCCAGGGGCACTGGGACAGAGCGAGGTGGTTTTAGCGTAGGAAGGGGGATGAGAGCAGCACAAAAGGGGTGTCAGAGCCGAGCAGAGGGGGCTCCCCATTGGCACCCCTGTTCTTTGGCAGTGAGGGCTCTGGGCTCAGCCTGGGCTGGCGGGGGGTGGCTCCGGCTGGGGGCAGAGCCCGGTGCATCCCCGTCCCCGTGCAGGGTTTGATCTCGGTCCTTTCTCCGCAGGCGTGGGGGCGGCGGTGATCGATAACCACCTGTACGTGGTGGGCGGGCACTCGGGCTCGTCCTACCTGAACACGGTGCAGAGGTACGAGCCCATCTCGGACTCGTGGCTGGACTCGGCGGGGATGATGTACTGCCGCTGCAACTTCGGCCTGACGGCCCTCTGAGCCGCTGGCCTCTGAGCCGCTGGCTTCTGAGCCGCTGGCCTCTGAGCCCGCTGGCCCTCTGAGCCCGCTGGCCTCTGAGCCCGCTGGCCTCTGAGCCGCTGGCCTCTGAGCCGCTGGCCTCTGAGCCGCTGGCCTCTGAGCCCGCTGGCCTCTGAGCCCNGAGCCGCTGGCCCTCTGAGCCCGCTGGTCCCTGAGCCGCTGGCCTCTGAGCCGCTGGCTTCTGAGCCGCTGGCTTCTGAGCCGCTGGCCCCGGCCGGAGCTGAGCCCGCGGCACGGCCCCGGCACTGGCCCCGGCACTGGCCCCAGCACTGGCCCCGGCACGGCACCGGCACCGGGAGGGAGCCGCTCCTGCCCCGGCGCTCCCCGGCTCGGCGGTAGCACAGGGGGAAGCTGAGCGGCCGGCTGGGTTCGGGACAGAGCCGGGATCCAGCGGGGAATGCCCATCCCAGCCTTGGCAGAGCTCTGGGGTGTGGAGCTGCCTGTGCTGCGGGAGGCGGGTGAGCGCACCCCGCCGCTGCACCGGGCTTTTATCACCAGTAACTCAAGGGCTGCCTTGTTTCTGTATCTCAAGGTTTGTACATAATAAATGCCATAGGATGTTGCCTGTACTCTCCTTTGTCACCTGCTTCCTCGTAGGAGGGCTGGGATGATCCTCGGAGACATTTACAAGGCAAATTTGTTGCCTCCTCGGGACGTTTTTGGACCTGACAAAGAGAATTTGCATTTTTAACTTTTCCCTTCTGTTTTCTTCTGGTGGAGAGACGAGTGCTAGATGAACTGACTTAATCCTGCTGTGTGCTTTCAGCTGGAATGCGAGGAGGAGTCACAGCAGCAGCATTCCTAGCATGATATCCAACAAAACCTCCAGCCCATCCCATCCTCCCGAGCGTGCTCGTGTCCGTGTCCCCCTTTTTCCAAGGATTGTATGATTGCTTCCTCTGAGTGTTCCCATCTCACAATGGTGCTAAATGTAGGGGTACCCCCGAGGCTGTTCCTGATTTCAGTGCATAAAGCATGTTTGGATTGTTCCTCTGGTTTGGTTTCTTCTTTGCTCCATCTCGCAGTGCCCCTGCAGCTGTGCAGTCTCAGCCCCTATGGAACGAGCTCCCTGCTGGGTGTTCGGTGGGGGTTTTCACATTTGTGTTTGTTGTTCCCTTCTCACAAACAGGGAGGTCCCAGCTTGGGTTCTTCAGGCCGTTCTGCCTTTCACCCCAGTGCAGGGAGTTCAGACAGGGCTCATCCCAAATGTGTGTCCTGCTGAGGGGCAGATCCTGGGGTTAACCACACTCCCACTGGCTTAATCAGACAGTCCTGAGCTCGGTGAAAACAGGGCCAGAGAGAGAGAAGGTGATGCTGTGGGTTATAACCATCGTTTAAAATGGAATTTAACTGATTTAGCACATTTTGGGTTGTCTTCTGATCTCAATTACCTTAAATTTCTGTGGTGGCTGCCCATTGCCAGGCCTGGTACTAAGGATTTTTTTGCCTGCAGAATTTCCTTTCCCTTTATTTTAACATGTTTGGTGTTTGTTTTCCAAGCCCACACAGTGTTATTTTGAAAGGTGCAATAATATTTGAAATAGTTGCTTTAAAAGCCATTTCTTTATGATTTTGCTAAGTGGGGAGGGTTGAGCGCTCTGGATTTATCCTGAATTCCTGCAGAGCTGTTTGCAGCCAGGGCTGCTCCAGTTCTTCCATTCCAATCCCTGGGATTTCACCCGTCCAGGAGGGTGTTGTCACCATAAAACATCGTTCAGATATCCCAGGTGATTGCACAGACCATAAAATCCTGCAGGTCTCCTTCAGATTTGGTGGAACTGAGCAGGACTTTAAATGTAAATAAGAGAAACTGCATTGAAACCGCTGGAATTGTTAATTTGACCCACAGGGATTAATTCCAGTGACAGCAATAAAAGCCTGATTTAATTATTCCAGGGCATCTGTTGGCTCCATGGCTGTATTTGCATGTTTGTGTGTGGGGAGGAGAAGGAACCATGGAATCCCAGACTGGTTTGGTGGGAAGGGACCTAAATTCCAGCCAGTGCCACCCCTGCCATGGCAGGGACACCTCCCACTGTCCCAGGGTGTCCAAGCCCCAGTGTCCAACCTGGCCTTGGGCACTGCCAGGGATGGATCACAGCAAAAAAAAAAAATCCATAAACAACAAAAACATCATTAAAAAAACCCCATAAATCAGAACAACAAAAAAAATCCATATCATGGTGAGTATTTATAACAACACCTTTCATTTATGGAAGTCAAAGCACTGAAAATTGCAAAATGTTTTGTTCCCTTTCTCCAGGCAGTGGGAATGATAAAGCCCAGGGTGGTTTGGGGTGAAAGGGGCTTTAAAGACCACCCTGTTCCACCCCTTCCCATGGGGAATTCTTCCACTGGAGTGAGGTCAGAGGAGGTGAATGATGTCCCAGATTGGCCCTGTGCTGTGGATGTGACATTGCCTCACTGGAGAGAGCAGCAGAAACTGTTTTTTACTCGCAGGAGAAATGCCTGAAGGATTTTCCTGCTGTTATTAACTCCTTACCTGGAGATGGGTCAGCTCAGGGATCATGTCCCTTAAATTCACTCCATCCCTTTTCTGTCCTGTCCCTTCAGTGCCTGGGCAGAGGGGGACCAGACACAACAATCAGGGTAAAGCTGTGTGGAAACTCAGCAATCCCATGGGAATGTCTGGCTGGGAGCTGCAAAACCAAGGACCTGCAGCTAAGATGTCACAATTCCCAATTTTCATCCAGTTCCAGTTCCTTATCTCTCAAATTGCACTTCACAATGGGTTAAATGAGTTTATTTGAGTCCATGCAGCTCAGAATTTCTGCTTTTTAAAAGATAATAATCTACAAGCTCCTCCCAGGAATGCTTTCCTTCCAGAAACTGTTGGAATTTTTGTCCATGTTATAAATATTGTTTCTGGGAGATAACATTGCCTCAGTGAACTTCCCATCTGTAAATCCCCATTCACTGTATGAAACAATGCAAAACATCCCAAATTGCCTACGATTCTTTCCACTGACCTAAAACACAAAACTGCATGATAATTCCTTTTTTTTTCCCCTTATGCAGTGTGTTATGTTTTAAACCCAAGGAAAACTCAGATTTTTAGCAGGATTTAATAATTGTACAGGGAATTTTGTACTCGGGCTTGGCCAGAGTGCTTTGGCTGGGGGTAAGAACTGATCCCTGTAGTTTTGTGGTTTTACCTGTAAATATTATTATTTATTTTAGCAGCAACATCCTGGTTTTGTTTTGTCTACAAAAGTGGCCTTTGAGTTCCAGAGGATGAGAGCTGAGCCGTGCTGGGATTCCCTGGCAGCTCCCAGGGTGTTGTTCTTGTGCTCTCTGAGCATTGTTGGGATGATTCCGTAAGCTGTTTAATGAAATAAACCTGGGAAATCCCGGGTTGTGTGGTGCTCGGTGCTGGAGCCTCTGGAGCTGCTCCCGCCTCTCATGGAATGTCCTCATTCCAAGGCTGCTGCCCCTTCTCCCCCACTTTTCCAGGCTGTTTGGGATCAAATCCTGGTTTTTACCCCCACACTGCTTTAATTTATTATTAATGCACTTGGACAGGCTCCAGCACACACAGATCAGAGCACTGGGATTTTAACACTTACTGTTGCTCTGGAAAATGGGACATATCCATGGAAAGGCTGGGGAATTGGGATTGTTCAGCCTGGAGAGCAGGAGGCTCCAGGAGAACCGCAGAGGGAGGGACACCTCCCACTGTCCCAGGCTGCTCCTGGGACATCCCTGGATCCCATCCAGCCTGGCCTTGGGCACTGCCAGGGATCCAGGGGCAGCCACAGCTGCTCTGGCAATTCCAGCCCAGCCAGGAATTCCCAGTTCCCAATATCCCATCCATCCCTGCCCTCTGGCACTGGGAGCCATTCCCTGTGTCCTGTCCCTCCATCCCTTGTCCCCAGTCCCTCTCCAGCTCTCCTGGAGCCCCTTCAGGCCCTGCCAGGGGCTCTGAGCTCTCCCTGGAGCTTCTCCTCTCCAGGGGAACATTCCCAGCTCTCCCAGCCTTTCCCCACAGGAGAAGGGATTTCAGCTCCTCCATCCCCGGGGAAGGAACCCGGGCAGGGCCTGGAGCTGTCCCCGTGTCCCCCGTGCTGGGACAGCCCCGGGAGCCTGGCCTGGCCGGTACGGGGGGGATGCGGGCGGTGCCGGGGGGTGAGGATGGTGCCGGTACCGGTGCCGGGGACGATTCGGACGGTACCGGTACCGGGGATGATGGGGCGGTGCCGGTACCGGGGATGATGGGGCAGTGCCGGTACCGGGGCTGATCCGGGCAGTGCCGGTACCGGGGATGAGGGGGCGGTGCCGGTACCGGGGATGATCCGGGCAGTGCCGGTGCCCCGGCCCCGCAGCACCGGGCTGGGCTGAGGCTCCTCCGAACCGCCCGTCCGTGCCTTGTCCGCGTCAGCCCCGGGAATTCGTGAGGAGCGGAGCCGGCACCAGCATTCCCCAGGAGCCGCTGTCCCGGGCTGCTCTCGGGAAAAGGAGGAGGAGGAGGAGGAGAAGGAAAAGGAAAAAGAAAAGGAGAAAGAAAAGGAAGAGGAAAAGGGAAACCCGCTTTTTCCTTGGATGTGCCGGCTGGGGGCGGAGCGGCGGCAGCGGCGGGGCTGCAGCGGGGCCGAGCGGGCAAGGAAAAGGAAAAAGAAAAGGAGAAAGAAAAGGAAGAGGAAAAGGGAAACCCGCTTTTTCCTTGGATGTGCCGGCTGGGGGCGGAGCGGCGGCAGCGGCGGGGCTGCAGCGGGGCCGAGCGGGCGCTGGGTGTCACTGCGGGACCGTGCTGGGTGTCACTGTGGGACCGTGCTGGGTGTCACTGTGGGACCGTGCTTGGTGTCA
>VXAX01005339.1:102-33120 GCA_013399835.1 Leptocoma aspasia | reverse complement strand
CGGCGGCGGCGGGGGGCTGCGGGAGCGCTGCCCTGCCCGCCCGCCGCGCCGCCCGCCTCATCCGCGGGGCTTCCTGAGGGAGCGGCGCCGGCGGAGCCCAGGTGAGCCCTTGCCGGCGGCGAGCGGTGCCCGGCGATACCCGTCGGTCCTGCGCGCCGCACGGGGAGTTCACCGGCTGCCCCGGGATGCTCCGGCGGGACCGAGGGGACCTCGAGAGGCGGGCAGCTGCCGCCCCCTCCCCGGCACCTCCTCGCGTCCCGGTGCCCGGCCGTCCCGCTTCTCCCGCGGCGTGTCACAAGGGATGCCCAGCTCCCCGGGCGCGGGGTGCCCAGAAGCCATCGCTGGTGTGGAGGAGCTGGAGCAGAGCTCTGTCTCGTCCTTCGCTGGGAGCTCAGCCCGCAGGGTCCGCTGGAGATGTGCCTGTGGCCTTCTGCCGGTGCCGGGGTGGTGGTGGGGTACCCCCTTCGTGCCCCGTGTCCCTGTCGCTGCTTCGGCAGCCCTCGCACGGTGCATCCGCGGAAGGTACGCGCCGTGCTGCACGGGAGGAGGAATCTGGCTGGAGGGGCTCGCGGGATCTGGATTGGATCGGTGCAGCCGAGCACCGCACGTACCCGAGGTGGCTTTCCCCCGTGACGGGGCCCTGGGTGGGGAAGGCTGAGCAGAGAAAGTGGGGCTCGGGGCAGGGAGCTCCATCACTTCCCCCTCAGGTCACCTTGGCGTGCTCCTGGGTGACAATGTTCTTGCTATTAGTCTGGTATCATGACAGTTGCCATCATGAAGTGTGGCTGATTGAGCTGAAAGAACAGAGACAAACGCACTTGGCTTCTGGCTTGAGGTTTGTTTGGGTTTGGTTTTTTTCCTCACTTTCCTATTTTAGAGCAATTTGAATGGGATGAGTTTTCCTCCTTGTCGGCAGCAGAACTGGTAGAGAGACGTGGCTTGCTTTTGAGGAAGCGCAGTTTGGAAACATTCTCACCTTTCTCTTCTCTGATGACAACCAGTGGGCTGTGTGCCACCTTCAGCCTTCCAGTGCCTCAGTTTCCCCGTGTCCACAAGGGAAAGGTCGAGGAGAGAAAAGCTGATTGGTACCAGGGTGGGCTGGATGTGTGTTCTTGTGTGTGAGAACCTCTGCTGGCATGAGACTGCCTCGAGGGAAGAGTGGTTCTGGGTCAAGCCCAAGGGAAGCTGAGCCTGTGGCCCATCTTTGGGAGGAGGCAGCTGCTGAGTGCAGGGGAGGGCTGGCACTGCCTCTCTTCTGGGCACAGACCCTGGCAGGATGCTCCCCGGCTTTAGCAGCCCTCCATACCCATCCACGAGCTGCTGGCATCCATGTTGTCCTGCAGTGAGGAGTTCATGCTGCACCTGAGCAGCAAACAAAACAGCATCCCGGTTTTTTTTCATAACAAGTTGGGGGTTTTTTTGGCTCCGACACCCCCTGTGGTCATTTCCTGCCCAGGCAGTCCTGTACCTGTGCCTTAGAGCATCAGCCTGTGGCTGAGTCTGCAGCCTCCCACTCTCTGGCTGCTGGCTGGGGACCCCCGTGATGCTGAACTTCCACTTGAATTTGCTGCCATGCTGTTGTCTCCTTCCACTGTGGCTGTCACCTCGCAGCCACCAGGACAGCGGGGACCAGCCTTTGCTCATGTGTGTCAACAGCTTCTGGCTGGAGCTGTGCTGTGACAATGCAGAGCTGTGGAGTGGTGGGGAGGATTGAGGAGTGCTTGGTGCTGAGAGCAGCAGAGTTCCTCAGGCTCTGTGATGCTGCTGCAGGAGCCTGTGGGGGAAATCAGCCCCCTGGGACACCCTGGCATGGGTTGGTGGTGTGGCTGCTCTCCTGGATTGACAGTTCAACGTGCCAGCTGCCCACTTGATTGGCATGGCAACAGCCACTGCTCTGCAGCTCTGCTTGGAAGCCACAACTTCAGCGTTGCTGCAGGACCAGCCCATGAGGGGGCCACAGGGTGCTGCTGGTTGGCTGCTCCACCATGGATAGCACTGAGCCACCAGTATCCCACAGCTGGAGTGTGGCTGCCCCTTCCCAGGCCTTCAGCACTGCTGCGCTGTTCCTGCAGTAGCCTCGGCTGTTGTGGCTTGTCCTGGTCTGAAGTCCCCAGTGCTGTCCCTGAGGCTCAGTGCTGCTGCCAGCAGCTCACTTGGTTGCCCATGGAGCTTTATCAGCTCAAGGGAATTGGGATCACTTGTTAAGGATGGACCTGTGGAGCAGATGCAAACCCAAGTCCTCTTTGCACAGTGGCAGGTGTGGGGAGCACAGTGGGGATGCAACTGAAATGGGCTCAGTTGGTCCTGGTCCCTCTCTGTAATTAAGGGGTGCAGTGCTGGAGATAAGGCCGGGGAAGGAATGTGTTAGGCTGGACAGGGACCTGTTGGCCTCAACCTTCCTAAGGCAGGAGGGCAGCCACGTGCTTGCAGTTAACAACAGTGAGGTTGCAGCAAGCCTTGGAGCTAATTTCTGCCTCAGACCAAGCCAGTCTGAGTTTTGAACTGGAACTGAAAAGCATGAAGCCCTGTCTAGCACAGGAAAGGTCCCAGAGTGGGAAGAAGTCAGGAGAGAAGATGCTGTTTGCACCAGCCACCTTCATGTTCACCACCTGAGCTCCTGGGAGCTGAGCTGCAATGCTGGGGCTGAGCAAAGCTCTGGGAATTGCCCATGGATCTGCAGAGCTGGGATTTTACCTCCAATCCCAGCCCCAGGACAGCAGGAAGATGCTTTTATCATTTGCTTGGTGGCTGCACCCTGACAGTGAAGGACAAAGCCTCAAGTCCTTAGCTTTGCCTTAGCTCTGGTCCTTCCTCCCTCCCACTGAAATCAGTAGCAAGCCTCTCTCTGGATTCATGCCCATGAGTTCTGTGCCCTTTGCCAGGGCAGCTCCAGCACTCAGGCTCCATGGTTTGGTTGTGAAAAAGGTGTTTAGATCACAAAGGTCAAGTTGGCTGCCTTGAGGAGTCTCTAGCCTGGCTGGAGCAAGGCTCAGATCATCTGAGGGTCTTCCACAGAATGGGTCACCCCATCACCACTGGGGCAGCAAGGCTGCTCCCATCTCTCCTGTCATGAGGCAGAAAACAGCCCAATCTCCCAGGGCCGAGATATTTTTGATGCCACCTTCCTCTCCCAGGACATCCCTGGGTGATGTCTCAGAGGCTGCCGTAGGAGGAGGGAGATGAGCTGATATCATGGGGCCTTTTGCTCCCTGACAGGGCAGGGGTGGTTTGGGTGTGCTCGTCTCCATCCACAGCAGCTGCTCCAGCTTTGAAAGTAGGGGACAGACACATGGATCCACATCAGCCAGGGAGCAGCACTTAGGAACATGGAAGGAAAAATGGCACCATCAAGTCATACAGCTTGTGTAAGTGGTGGCCTCGGGCACTGGGAGCTGGAAGCTGCCTCTGGCTTGTTGAAGGACACACCTTTTTCCACTTGATCCACCTAAAACAGCCTTTCTCCTGTGGCTCCTTCTGGGGGTGTGTTTAGCTCCCTGCTTCTTGGAGGGCTGGAAATCTCTGATCTGGCTTGATATTAATCCTTCTGGCTGGCTGTCCTCCACATGGAAGAGAGGGATAGCTGCTTCACAGCCTTCTGTGAGGCTGACTTCTCTGCTCTGCTCATCCTCTGCTCTCACCTGTTATGGTGGGAGTTGTCTTCCCTGAAAATGGGGAGGAGAGGGCTGGGGGAGCCCCTACGTGTACCAGAGCAGAGACTTCTACAGCCAGGACAGACATAACGGCCAGGAGCCGCCTTTGAGGACCTGGCAGTCAAGAAGCTCTTTCATGCCACTTGAAGTGATGATCAGAACACCATGGCTGGGTATGGGGTGGTAGAGGAGCCTCAAATCTGGTGCAGCCACAGCTGCACTGGGGGAACACCATGCCCAGATTCAGTTTCTGCTCGGCACTGCAAGTGCTCTCACGCATTCACAGATGGCCTTTTCTCCCTAAGAGTGCACAGATCCTCCACTGTGGAAAAACCTCTGTGCTTCTGCCTTGCGAGACTTCTATCCCTGACCCCTCCATCCCTGCCTGCACAGCCTGAGCATGCACACGGATGCCTGGTGACGTTGGGAACACTTCTGAGCTCCCTCACCATTCTCCTTCTCTTTCAAATTAACCAGGAGCTGGGCTCAACAGCCAGTCAATAGCAAGACTTATCTCTTAAATAGCATTATTGATTGCCCAGGAAGCCTGATTTTCTATCAATAGATATGTACACATGCAGGCGAGTCCTGTGCCAGCTCCTAGTGGTGAATGGCACAGAGGAACATGCAGAGATGGTTTGTTGCAGGTGGGGACACACGTGAGTCCATGTGAGGAAGATGCAGCTCTCCGTTGGAAAGCAAGGTGAGGCAGTCCAGGGTCTTTGGTTATGGGCCTTTCACATTTGACCAGCATTATTGTGCTGCCTTGACCACTCCTGAACATGTGTCCCTTTCTTCCTAACACGTGACACAGTGATGCAGGACCTCTGCCAGCTTGCTTTGCCTCTGCATTTGGAGAAGATGTGCAGAAGCCTCCTCAGGGAGGCTTCTGGGCTCTGCCTTTGGAGAAGATGTGCAGATGTCTGCCCACAAATTGTGTGGTCTCCTCAAAGATCACTGACCCTGCAGGGATTCTTCACATGGGAGACTTGGGATAGATGTGCAAAATTCAGTCTGCTGTAGCATCACCCAGAGGGACTAGCTGGAGAGGAGGATGGATGAGACAGGCTGGACCCGTCCTGCCAGGGAGGGCATTGCCTTGTGTCCAGCTCTGGGCTGGCAGTGCAGGCTGTGAGCTGACACATGTGGGGAGTGTGGTGGCACCTGGCTGAGCTCCGAGCAGGTGGAGCCATGGCAGTGTGGCAGGGAAGGCAGCTCGCTGCCATGCCTGCTCGGGAGAGGCAAAGTGTGCTGCTGCTCTCGAGCTATCTCCCTCCTGCTAACGGGCCGTGGGTGGAGGAGGGCTCCCATGGGCTGTGGGGCTTCACTGACTTTGTCCCCTCAGGGCTCAAGAGTGGCCCTTGTCCCTCAGAGGTGGCAGAGTGCTTGCAGCAGCCAGGTCATGCGTGGCTCGCTGCTCAAGGCCCTGTTTGCCAAGGTGCCTGCACTGCGCGTGCCTTCATAGTGTGGAGCCAGCCCCTCATGTGGGGGGAGACAGGAGAGGGCCAGGGATTGGAGCTGGGTGTGATCAGAGCTGTGTCCTTCCTTTTGTGCAGCACCACTGCTCTCCCTGAAGCAGCTCAGTGTGCTGGGAGCCCTGGCTGCTCTGTCCTCCAGGGTCGTGGAGCACAGCCAAGGTACAGTGATGCTCGTGAGAAGAATTGCAAAACCTTCTGCCAGCTTTGCTGTAGCAAAGTTGGGGCTGTGGCAGTTTTGCACTGGCACTGCAGAGCCCAATTGCCCAGCCTTGCCCAGGGCTGGGAGCCCTGTGGCTGCCACAGAGCCAGCCTTGCTTGCCTCGCCGCGTGTGCTAACTCACACTCACTGTGTGACAGAGCACGTCCCCATGCCCCATACCTGGCATCCAGCCTTGCTTTAGACCGTGCTGCCTGATGCTCTGCTCTCTCCTGGGATTAGCTAAGGCTGAGGAAAGTGTCAGCAGAGTTCTCACAGGCAGCTGAAACAGCGCAGATGATCTGTAGGGTCGGCTCGCCGAAGCCTGGCAGGTAGGGGTTTGTAAGACCTCTGGGTGTGTCACTGCTTAGCTGATCAGTGGGCAGGGAAGTTCTTGGGTTTCATGCCTATGTTTCCATGCATTTAGGTGTGTGTGGATATGTAGCACTATAAGATCTTGCTCCTGTTTGGACCCTCTCAGCGATTTTCTAGACAATGCCTGCCTGCAGCAAGCGCCAGTTGCTTGATCTTAGCCAGCCAATCTGTGTGGGGATCTCAGGAAAGAACAGTTGGGGTTTTATGAAGCTGGCATAATTTACAGCTAAAATAGCACACCAGATATATGTCCAATCCAATCTCCTTTGTAATCTTGTTTTCATTTAAGCCTCCAGGGTGGTGATGGGGGGAATAAGGAAAGCAAACTGCGAAGGGAGTTTATTACCCGTGCCAGGGAGATTTGCATGATGCTCTGCACCACATGACCTCAATTTGCAGAGGTTAAAGCTGGCTGTGGTGGTCCCTGGCTTGGAGGGGTGTCTCCTGCCTGTGCTGGCGGTCACTGAATGCCAGTCCCTTTGCAGATGGCTGTGGGTGTGTTCAGGACCATGCACACTGTGGAGCCATCCCAGAGCCTGCTCCCGTGACCAGGCAGGAAGAGCGATGTGATGCATCCCTGTCACCCTGGCCAGCTCCACAGGAAAAGGAATGGAATTGTCTCGCAGCCGCTGCCTTGGCGGGTTGCATTTCTCTTTAGTTTTCAAACCGCATATTGTCCCAGATCTCCTGCCAATAGCAGGGAGCAAACTGATAATGCAGCTGCTATTAATAAAGCAGCGGTGTTACATATTCATATCAATCAGACTTCTAATTCCACAATATTTCTTCAAGAAGAAAAGGCAGTGCTTCACTGGGGTGATGGAGGAAGCTGTCAGGTGGGATGGTGTTGGAGATGCCTTTCACCAGCACTGGCAGAGCCTGCTCCCCTCATGTTTCTTCCCGCGGGGATTCCTGCACTGCGTTGGCCCGGGGGTCCTCATCCACCTCCCCTTCAGCTTCCCTTCTCCCTGGGAGTGCTGAGTAAAAGGTGGGATCCCCAAGGCAGTTCCAGAATCCCCGGAGCACTCTCACTGTGGGGAAACACGAGCGGTGCGAGACGGAGAAGTGCTGAATTCCAGCGCCTGGTTTGCCAGGAGTGGCTCCGTGCTCTTCTCCATTTTATTTAGACATTTTTGCATATTATGCAAATTTCAAAGCAGAGTATGGAAAATCTGGGTATAAATCTGGCATGTATGTATGTTCGTACAGCCATTAGAGAGGAAAGTATACCACAGAATTCTGGCCGATGGATAAATATACTTACACTGCCATTCCTGCAGTAAAATATGCTTTTTGTCATTGCTATAGTATAAAAGAAAGTCTCCAAAACTGTAGCAGTACTTTGTGGTACCCTATAAATTGGAAGAAGTACCTGATTATTCATAGAGTATTATGGTGGTCTCAGTGACTTCACCATTAAGCCCACACCAATACTTTGTCCATAAAGCAAAACCCTCTTTCTCACTTATTATGATTGAATTCAATGTCCAGATTTGGCCAAATAAATCTTGTGAGGCTGAGCATGTTTTTCCGTTAATGTTTTTCTGGAAACTCTCCCTTACCCTCAGGCTGGGAATGTTTTGAAGCCTTAGCTGTGGGATCTCTAAGTCCTAAACCAAGCATCGCAGCCCTCGAGCCTTTCTGGGCTCTCTCATCCCTGGCACGTGCCAAAGCTGCTCCCAGCTCATCCCTGCTTCCTCTGGCTCCTGCCATGTGCCAGGGAAGGGAGCATGGTTGTTCCAGCAGGTTCCATGGTGGCAGCCCTGGGAAGTGGGCTGGCGTTGAGCCCTCCTGGCAGCAGCTGTCAGTCGCTGCAGCAAACAGTTTCCAAGCAACTCGGAGGCTGCCGCTCTGAAAAGACTCCTGATTTTGTAATATTAATTTTAGTAATGGAAAGGAGCAGTGCTGAAAGAGATGTGGGAAGGGCAGCTGTTGTAGTGTCACCAATGTCCTCCTGCCATCAGTTGTGCCACAAGTGCTGGAGAGGCCTGGCATGACCACAGCTCTGGTTCCCCTGCTGCTGCCATGGGAAGCAGGGCACTGCTGTCCTGCCAGCTCTTCAGCTGAGCACTGGGGCAGATGGAGAGGAGGCAAAAGGTGTAGTCCCTGCCTCAAAGAGCGTGTGTCTGGGGCCTCCATCCAGCTTTGACACCTTCTCTGAGCAGCTCTGTTCCCCAGCATTGCTCAGCTGTGTCACAGCCTGCACCGAGTGCTCTGCTCATCTGGGGACAGGTGGGAGAAGGGCACTGGGTGGATCAGGTGAGAGAAGGGCAGTGGGTGGATCAGGTGGGTCTGGCTGCCTGTGCAGATATCCAGCCTCAATCCATGCCATGCCATGCATTTTCTCTCTGGAGGCTTAACTGCTTCTTTCAGGTTGTATTTCCTTGCTCTGCCTCTCTTTATTTCCAATATTTCAGTGCTCCCATGAATCTTGTGCCCACTTCCACCACGGTCAGCAGCCACCTTTGAGCATCCATCCCATTCTCTTCATCTTTGTTGTTGCTTGCACGCACTGGGCTGTAATGGAGGGACATTCCCACATGGACTGGTCAGTACTGGGAGTCACCAGCCAGTGCTGCCTTCAGGTGGAGAGAGCAATGGGAAGGCAGTGTCCACAAGCACTTGGAGCTATCTGTTCCTACACATGGAGCAGTTTGGAGGTTGTTCCCTCCATTCCTTGACAAGTACAAGCTGGAAATGTTCCTCCTGCTGCTGCACAGAGCCCTGGGAGGCTGGTGTGGTGTGAGTGGGACGTGGACCAGGAGCTGCCATCAGTGTCACATCTGCCTTGGCTGTCACATCCCTCCATCCAGCTGCTGGGGTTGGACCCAAGTCTCTCTGGGGAAGGCTTGGAGTGGTATCTGGGTGGTTTCTACCATGGCTAGTTCCTCTCCAGCCCCATGCAAGCGTCTTCCATCCCATGGGCAAACAGAGGTACCAGCACTATACTCTGGCCAGGGTCTGGGAGGGATATAGTGGCTTCTTGTCATATAAGTGATGAGTGTCCCTAAATGGACTGGCAGCAAAAATCCCTAAACATCTCCAGAGAACCATGATGGTGCCTGGAAAAGTTTGGATACAACAGGGGGGGATCTTACTGCCTGGATGCCTGAGCTGTTTGTCCTGAGGGTAGTGAAGATACAGGCTGGAACCTGTTAGCCTGGGGAGATGGGTGGTGTGTGGGCAGCTGAGGGGTTCAGGTGCAGAAAACTGTGGTCATAGGAGGACGCAGGCAGGATCTCTGCCTTCATTCCCATCAGCAAAAACAAGGAAAGGATTGCTGGGACACTTCCCTGCAGCCAGCTGATGTTGGTGGGAGAGGGCAGCAGTGCACTTGACAGGGTTTCTGAACTCTCAGAAACCTGAGCCCAAGGGAGGAGAGATGCCATGGCAGTGCTCACCAGGATTTGAGCTCTGATGCCCAAAGCTAAGCCCTTCCTTTGGCAGAGTGAGTGTGTCTGGGGTGTGACAGACAGCTGGGAACAAGTCCCCTTTGTCCACATTGGAGGCTGGACCTCCAGTTCCACCAGACAGATCTGCACAGTCCTCCATAAGCAGTGTCTGGTGTGGACCCATGCAGTGGCAGCATGCAGGAGCTGTGTCCTGCTCTCACAGCACCAGCCATGCTGTCAGTGGGTCTGCCACCCTCCCTGCCTGTGTTCAGGTTCCACATTAAGGGCTTGGCAGCTCCTTGGGCTGATGCAGGGGTTGTCACAGCAGCAGGGCTGGAATTTTGGGAGAAGGAAGGTGCTGGAGCAGCCTGTGGGGTGCTGGACAGGAAGGAGGAGAGACCAGGCACTGCCATTTGGTCACCTCGTCCCCAGCACGGTGTAGCAGTGGAGGCCAGGCTTGCTCCGTGTGAAGTGGGTAGAAACTGAGGTTAGTCCTGCTGGGTGAAGTGACACCTCCAGCAAGCCCCTTGCCTTGAGCAGAACACAGGATGCTTGATTTTAGGAAGGAGTAAGAGAGTTAGAGCTAACTGAGAGAAGTCAGGAGCTGTGCTGGTAGCAGGTGGGATTACTGGTGTCACAGGGGAGCTGCAAGGTGCCTGTGCTGTTTGCTGTGACTCTACAAGCAGGAGGCATCTGGCTTTTCTTACCTTGTCTGTAAATTTAACTTTCTGTCTCTTCTGAGGTAGTGTGAGCTCAGGATGGCAAGGGAGATAAGAAGGAATTGTTTTTTTGCTGATCAAAACCAAATCCAACACATACATCGTGGTGAGCAATTACTGACCTTGCAGGAGTGCAGAGGCCACAAACAGCTTTCTGTGGAAGAGAAGACCTGCCTGGGCAGCCAGGCAGGGGCTTGGGGATACTGGGGGCAGATCCATCTCTCCCTGTGTGTGGGAATAAACTGCTGGATGTATCATTGGGACACTCAAATCCAGAGATGGATTTTAAGAGGCAGCGGCTGTCATGGTCCAAATGGGCAAAGTCCTGTTCCTCGGGCAGGCATTTCACCCTGGAAATGGAAAATAGGTGACTTGGCAGCTCATCTGTGTTCTGGTGTGGGCTGAGCTCCTACCTGCTGCCAGAGCCCCCACAGTGGCCACCTACACCAGGGCAGCAGCCAGGGGAGCCACGTAACCCCTGGGCAAGTGATGCCACCAGATTATATGTGATACTCCCGATGTGTGCCAGAGCTGCACAAGGCTGTTTGCAAACAGGCTGAGCTGGAAGGTGCCCAAAGAGGGGCTGTGACAAGAGGAGGGAGGACAGGGTCATCCTGCAGGACTGGGGGCTGCCTTGCAGCACAGGATGCCACATGCTGGGACAGCCAGGCTGTCAGGAGCAGATGGGCTGTCTGTCTGCTGCAGTCCAGCATCCCCTCTGCTGCTCCAGCAGGGCAGCTTTGCAAAATATGGGTCCCCACCAGCCCTGGAATACTGGATAAGGTGCTGGGTGTCACCTCCTGGTGAGTGACCAGTGGCAGGGTGCTGCTCATGGAGACACTCACTCTGGGGACTAGCTCCTGCCTCAGGCTGCGGGAGGGGGTGCTGGGACCAGCACAGCAGTGCCTGTGCTATCATCAATCTGCCTGGCATCGGTGCAGAGAGCATTCCCGCTGACTTATGGCTTCTGTGCTCCATGAGGATAGGAAACAGCATCTCATGGCTGGCTCTGCTGGCATCTGCTGCGTCAGGAGTTGTCCTTCCTCCCCGTGCGACGTCACTGAGACACAGAGAGTGGCTCTGCCAGGCAGGTGAGGTGCTGAGGGCAGGGGTGCTGTGCTGGCAGCTCAGACCCCTGGGAGGGTCTGGTGGCTCCAGCAGCATGGTGAGAAGCAGCTGTTCCCACACAGGGAAGCTGTATGGTTATGGCAGAGCAGTATCAGATGTCACTTTTAGTGCCACCTTGCACTGAGGTAAGGGTGGTGGCCGGGTGTGAAATGGTGCCACCCCTGCTGTGCTACTGATGGCCCTTGTCTTGTGAGGCTGATGTGAGCAAACACATTGTCTTGTGAGGCTTGTGAGCAAACACAAGTGTGTGTTGCTCTCCATCCTTGCAAGTCAGTGCTTGATCCTTCCAAAGCTGCCTCGCTTGCAGAGCTGAAATGGCTGGCAGGGTCCTCTGCCACCACCAAGGATGGCACCATGCTTGTGTCCTGCCCTGCTCTCAGCAGTGGGGCAGCCACGTTCACCCCTGTGGCTGTGGCACCAGCTGTGCAGTCCACTCAAGGCCTTGGGGCTGCAAAACAGACCCATGATGGCAATGGATAAGGCTGGGAGAAGCCCAGAGCAGCAGATCACAGCCAGGGCTTTGCAGGGTGGCACACTGAGACCTGCTCCTCTTGAGCCAGTGTGCCAGGCCTGGGGAACGCCACTGTCCCCATCTCAGGGAAGATGTGCTGTGGCAGGACAGTCCCTGCCTGTTGAATTGAGACTCACAGGTCCCCCTTGAGCCCTACTCTAACCTGCCTTGTGGCTGCTGCTGTCCCAACCTGTTCTGAGTGTTCTACAGAGGTATTTTTCCCCCAGTGCTGTTCTCTGTTGTTGCCTCTCTCCACACTTGTGCTCCACACAAAACCAGCTCTGGGAAGCCTGAGCTGTCCCATCTCAGTGCAGCAAGTGTGGGGCACTGGGAAGCAGTGGGATACCCTGCTCTGGTCCTGGCAGCACCTCAGCCTCTTCTCTGCATTTTGGGTCTCACTGGCCAAGTGCCTCCTGCTCCTGTGCCTCAGTTTCCTCGTTCTTGCAAGGGGAGTGACAGTAATGTTTCTGAAGTGTTTTGGGAGGAAAGGGAAATGCCATGCACCATCTCTGTCCCTGATGTGATGGTCACCAGGCTGTGGTGGTCTCCTAAAGCCCCTTTGCCCAGGGAGGTCCCTCTCCTCCTCTCAGCACTTTAAATAGATGTGATGCAGCTCTTGGCTAAACAAATTTTCTCCACAGCTCTTTTCTTTCCTACTCAGAATTCAGGGAACATCATTTTGGTAACCAAGGTATTTGCATAATCAGTATTTTGTGGTAATTGCTCCCTTTCAGAAGAGGTGCTTATCATCCCATCGGGTTTTGAGGAGCTTGTGCTGTCTTTGAGGCCAGGCAGGGAGGTGGCTTCCACAGGGGTGTGGCTGGGCTCCTGCCCTGTGGTTTGGGGGATGCTCTCCCGGGACGAGCAGGACCAGAACAGCCTTTTGCCTCTGGGCTTCTGCACCGTCAGTGATCTGCTGCAAATCCCTTCCTCCCCCTGTGCCTCAGTTTCCCCTTAGTTCCAAAGTCTCTGAGCTGAGAGGGAGGAGATGCCTCAGTGCAGTGGGACACAGGGTCTCCATCTCTACAGGAGCTGCGTTCCCTGGGCTGCTCCTTCTCTCCCCGATCCCGTGGCACGGAAAAGCAGCTTTTGGGAATGGCTTTGCAGTGGCTGCCAGCCCAGCGGAGCAGGGTGGGAGGTGTGGGGCTGTCATGCAGCTGCAGGAGACGCCCCTCCACGGGGAGACCCTGGCTCTATGCCCCGTGTCACTGTCACTGCAGCTCTCGGGGGGCGACTGGTAGGCAGTGCCTGGCGTGCCAGCGAGCCACCCTCGCCCGCCCGGCAGCGTGACTCACTCCCCGAGCGGCAGCTCCCACTCGGCAGCGTTTCCAAGGAACCCAGGAGATGTCTCCCAGTGGCAGCGGCTGGAATGGGGAGCCCGGACCCCGACCTCGGGGCTGGGCAGGCTGTGAGCCTCCTCCCTGCCAGGGGGAGCCGGGAAGCAGCCGCGGGCAGGAGCTCTGCAAAGCCGGCAGCCTGCTCCGGAGCAAAAAGCAGCAAAGCCCGGTGTTTCCCAGCATTGGCAAAGGCTGGAAAGGCTGGGAGGAGGGCGGCTGGTGCCGGCTGGGATGTGGCAGCGAGCAGGGGAAATGCCCAGCTCCGAGGGCTCAGCCCCCGCAGTCCTGGAGGAGAGGCAGGCAGGCAGCTCTCTGCACGCTGGCTCTCAAGTTTGCTGCCATTCTGCCTCCTCTGGTCTTCAACACTTCTGCCTTGCTCTTGCAGAGCCCAGGTGTGCTGTGCACAGGTCCTGGGGTGCCTGTGGGTGTGGGACAGGCAGCGGTGCAGGAACCAGCCCGGCCGTGGTGCAAAGGTTAAAGCATCCCTGTGCTCCCTGACTGCCAGGGGAAAAACAGCGTGTCCTGTTCCTGCGCCCGGGCAGCGTCGGTGCTGCCTGACCTGACTGCTAAGCAGGGGCTGGGGCTTCTTGCAGTACTGATCCCAGTGCTCACCGAGCCATCTCTGCTTCCTTCTCTGCGTCTATCCCTGTCCCCAGCACCGGGATCATTCCCGGTGTGGCTCTGCCGTTCAAACCCAGCTCGTCTCTTGCCTGCTCCATCCTCCGTGCCTTGCTTCTGTGCTGCCATCAGCCAGATAGCAGAGGCTGCTCCTGCCCCAGCACCGACTGTTTCCCCAGCTGTATTAAGTCTCTATTTATCTATATAAAATTTCACGTCATTCATTGTCCTAAAAGGCTGGCAGGTAATTCTGTAATTACCATCCCTCCTATGGTGCTGGCCTCTCCTCTCTCCCTGCTAGTTGGATGTCCTTTTCAGGTTTAATCCCCTGGGAATTTACATTGCCTTTGCAATCCCCAAGGGAACAGTGCTGCTAAATCCAGATCCCAGTGCTGGCCTCTGGGAAGCCCTTAATTCCCTTTCCCATTAGCAGAATGCCCAATTAACAACCTCTTGTGACTCCTTTCCTGGTCCTTCTCCCCACAGAAGTGATCTGGGGCTGGCTGTGTGGGCTTGGATGTGATGGAGTCCATGCCCTCTTCCCAGACAATCCAGCCTGGGATGCTGGGACATGTCCCACACCCTGCACACCCCCTTTGATTCCTTCCAGAGGTAGGGAAGGCTTCAAACTGCTTTGCACCCACCACTTTGCCTCAGAGACTCCACAGGCCCCCCAAACCCCATGGAGGTTTATCATTGCAGCCCCCCAGGCCATCTCCTGAGCAGCGTGGGTGGTGGGAAGGGGGGAGGCTGCACTGGAGCATCTCCCAGGCTCGGGGTCTCAGTGGCAGAGAGCATTTGCAAGGGTCCTTTTTCTGCTGAGGCAAAGGATGCTGTGAAGCACTTCAGTGCACAGTTGGTTTTTGTGGTTTGCTTTTTTTTTTCCTCTTTAATGGGAATTGCATTCTGTGCATGGAGCAGCTGGTGATTCTTGTGGCTGCTGCCGCATCACCTTTGAGCAATGCTCAGGAGGCTCCTCTTTTCACTGGCTGTGCAGAGAACTTGAGCAGAGGAGCCCTGGGTCTGTTCCTGCTGTAACCCTGCTGATTAGAGAGACATTTCTGAGAAGGCAGGAGGTGCCGGTCCTGCCTGGGGTGGGGACATGGGGAAGAGACCTTGGGAGCTGGACTCCACCCCATTAGCTGTGGGGCTTCACATGGGGGTCTGTGTAGTCACACCCAGCAAAGCACAGTGCGTAACAGCACTGATGCATAACAGCAGTAAAAGGCTGATTTTTTAATTTTTATTTCTTCTTTTAAAAGGTGCTTTCCTCAGTCAGAATCCTCAAGTTCCAGAGGGGAACCAGGCCTGAGCTGGGGGAGGGAAGAGAGCATTCCCTAGGGCGTGGGGGCCTTTCCAGAGCTGTGGGTTCCTCCAGAAAGGAAGAAAGGCTGTGGGAGAGAAGCTGGATGCTCCAGTCTCAGCTGCCATCCTTTGGCTGTGTAAGAGGGGTTTGCTTTGTTTCAGCTCTTCAGAGGAGATCTTTTTAAGGGAACATCTTCCCTTGCTACCTGTTCAGGCAGGATAAGATCCCAGTTAGATACTCTCTGCTGATGCTGATACTAACGACTTGCCTGTGTTTACCTGCCCCTGGCAGTATTCCTGCAAATGAGGTGTCAGCAGGGATGCTGGCTGTGTGGGTTTTACAGCACCAATGAAGCAGGGCTGAGGTGTGTGGTCAGGAGGAATGGTGCTAGCATGCAGCCAGCGGCACGTGGGGAAGTTGGAGCTGACAGTGTCTCATCACTTGCTCACTCAGCTGGCACCTGTCCAACAGAGGGACCTTGTGGAAATGGCTTGAGCACCAGGTGTACTGAGCACAGCTCCTGCAGGCCCCTCTGCTGATGAGGTGGCACTTTGTTACCCGAGCTCCAGCACAGGCTGCTTTCCCAGGAATCACCTGCTTGTCATGAAGAGCAAAGGCCATGCATAACACCTGTGAGTCTCTCAGTCCCTGTGTGATTTGGCTGCAGAGCCCTGCTCCTGCCTGTCCATGAAGGAGCAGAGGAGTCTCTGATCTCCCCATCCTGCACAGGATGTCAGTGATGCCCCCAGGCACAGCTCTGAGGGGAGTGGGAAGCACATCTCCATCACCAACACCGTGTCTCTGCCTCAGTGGACCCAGGCATTATTTGGAAACTGCCCCTAGACCCTGAGCTTTGTATTGCCTGTAGTCTCCAACATATCCTGGCCACTCTGCAGCAGCAGGATTGACGGGGCTGTAAAAAGGTGACCAGAGACTTGGGAGCATCTCATCTCTGTCCTGCAGATTTGTGGCACCACCTGTTGTTACCAAAATGCTGCTGGGTGATCCATCCCCAGTGTGTGCCCAGGCTGGCACAGAGCCATGGCTCCAGGAGATCGGCTCCTCCTTCCTCCATCACAGGCACTGGCGTCAGGATTTGCAGATGCTCTTGGTCAGAGGGCTTTGTCTCTCCTCCCTTTTAATTGCCACAAGGATAATTGGTTTTGTGGTTGAGCAGTCCATGAGTTCTCGTTCCTCTGCAGAACCCATGCAGCTCCCTGCCAGCAAGCTGAGTGCTGAGAGGGTGCCAGAGCATCCCAAGGTGAGAGCTGAAATCCTTCCCAGTCCTTGCCCCGCAGCCCCCAGCTTTCCCAGGTGGATGTCCCTCCTGGCCCCAGGATAGAGCTTGCAGCTCCTGTCTGCCCATGACAACGAGCTGCTGGCAGCCAGGAGGAGTGAAGGACCAACTGGCTCATCTGCTGAGAGCATTTGATGGATGTTGTTATCGTTTTGATTACCTTTTTTATAGGCTAACAGAAGGATTTTAATCTGAACAGTGAAGTAGGAAATGGGAGAAGCTGTGCCTGGAACTTGACGAGGAGGCAGCGAGGGCTGGTGGCTCCTTGTCCACACCCCTGGGAGGTGATTTTGGAGCTGTCAGCCAAACTAAGAGTGTCAGGTAGAGATGTTCCTGGCCTGATCTTACAGGAACTGCAGCTGCCGCTTGTGTTATTTACAGCACAGCTGGTGCCCAAGCAGCTTAGTCCCGACCTCACAGCTGCCCAGAGCCAGGTGCTGCCTCAAAGCACCGATCTGAGCCGGCGGAGGACAGGGCAGCAAGCTCTGAGGCCAAGTTCAGCTCTCTCTGCCACTTCTTGTGACTCAGGACAAAGTCATCTGATGTGTTGCCACCAGCGGCTAGGAATTGTCATTCTGCAGAAGTGCCAAGGTGACAGCTGTGGGGACCACGGGCGGCGGCTTCGCGTGCGGATGAGGAGTGGCCTCGGTCCTGGCTCTGCGCTGCTCCCTGGATGAGAATGTGGTGCTGTGCATAGGCAGGGTGGATGAGAGAGCTGCTGCTGCTGTCCTAACTGGGCCACCTCTCCTCTGAGGCTTCTCTGAGGCTCTACCAGTGCCCTGCAGAGTGTTCAACCTGGCCCAAAACTGATTTGCTTCAGTGTCTCCTGGCGAAGGCAAAGTAGTTGTGCTGTAGGCAGATCTGTTTGCTTCACTCTCCAGCAGCTCGAGGGCACAGGCCAGGGCTGGTAGCACATGGCAAGGGAGGGGATGCAGGGCTGTGTCCCACAGGACTCGGCCAGCCCCACCAGGACTGACATGAGGAGATGTTTTGCCCCATGCCAAGCTCTCCAAGCCATCACCAGATAGTTCCTGGAGGGCTGTTGCAGTGTGGGTGTGAGGTGGGCTGGGGCTGTAACACTGTACCTCCATCTCCATCCTTCCCCCATGCCTGCCCCAGCTCCTGGTGCTTGAGTGGCAGCCAGGTGGTTGTTTCAGCCTGATCCCATCAGCTTATCATGGTCTGCAAAGCCCGTGGCAGCAGGCCATGAGTGTCCTGCTGCAGGGGGAGATATGCAAGGGGCCAGGTGACAAAAGCAGTGGCCAGCACCCCTTGGCCAGGGGACTGCCCAGAGAGGTGATGGAGTGGAGGCAGCACTGCCACACGCCAGGCTCTGAGTGCTGTGGCATAGCAGGGGTGCACAGCCCCATGGCAGTGTGGGTTGCAGGGTGTCGTGCAGGAATGTGTTGCAGCTAATGCTGTGTGACAGTTTGACACGTCCTCCTGGGACAGCCAGAGCTGACATGTCATCTTCAGAGCTGTCACTCTGGCTGCCACACCACAGCATTCGCTGTAAACAGCCGGCACGGGGAACACTCCCTCCCGGTGTGTGAGGAGGGAGAAGGGCTCTGGTTCTATTTGCATGTCCTCACATGATCAGGGCCATGTCACCTGGCACTGGGATGTATCCTTCAGAGAGATGGAGCCAGCTGGGGCAAGGGCAGAGAGGAGGGGGGGGTCTTAAATCCCCCTAATCCAAGGAGGTGATGCTGAGCACCTCCCTTAGAAGATTCTGGCATAAGCAGAGCATTGCCTGCCAGCCCCAGTGAGGGGTTTCACACACACCCAGGCAAGCTGTGGCTGCCACAGTGCCTTGGCTGGGGAGCCAAGGGCCTGCACAGGCTCTTTGGGACTGGGGTAGCTACTGACCGCTGGGGCATGCTCACGTGAGGCCCAGAGAAGGCTCTTGAGGCAGCTCCTGCCCAGCCCCACAGTTAAACCTGGAGCTGGATGTGGCATTTCACATGCCACATGTGAAATGTGGGAGCAGAAGGACAAAATGCTGCCTTTCCCAGCCCACTGAACTTCACCCAGGATGTGAACAGTGTCCTGTGTGGACCAGTGTCCCCTGGCAGGAATTCTGGGACACAAGGTGCCCCCATGGACCAGCCCCGGGGGATGCTTGTGATCCTGTACCTCCCATTTCTCTGCTCTGCATGCTGCTTTTGATGCTCTTCAAGAACACTGAGGCTTACAGTGCTGAAACCCTTTTTCTCTCAGAGAGAAACAGACGTGGCACACACACAGGGGAGCAGAATTACCAGTGTGTCTGGGGAGGCAGGGAGCTGGAACCAGACAGGCTCTGACAGCTGCTTTCAGGAGGTCTGCAAGAGACCAAGCAGCATGTCAGCCACGCACAGCTTGTCCTGCACAGCATCAGCCCCCCTTTTGCCTGGCTGCTTTTGGCATGATCAGCCTGTCCAGGTACCAGGAGCTGCCTGGCTTTAGCTGTCCTGGCTGTGAAATGCATTTGGGGTGAGTGCTGGGGTGGCAGCCATGGGCTGCTTCCTTGTGGGATGAGCAGTGGGGACGTGCCAGTCCTGGCAGTGGGACTGGGAAGCAGCATGTGTTTCCAGGCTGAGTCACACTGAGGATTGTGACTTGTTCCTTGTTACGAGTCCAGTTGCAATATTCACTTGGCAGAATCAGCCCATCCTCCCTCTCTCCCCAGTTGTGTGTCTGTCCATCCCACCTATTTCACCTAGCAGCAGAGTAGCACTTGTAGGGGGAAAAAGAATCAAATCTCTACCTGGAAGCTCTGCAAAGCTGTAAGGTCAGGGCAGCAAACACTGGTGCTTGCTATGCAAAGCACAGAGCCAGTGTGCTGGGCAAACAGGTACTCACTCAGCTGCAGCTGCCAGGGTTGGCTTTGGGGTGGGGACTTGCATCCATGGGAGGGGGGAAATGATGCCACCAGGGCTAGAAAGGGGTGGCAGGCAAAGGGGAGATCAAGACACACAGCTCCTGAGTGGGACTTGCTGTCCTCCCTGCCAGCCAGGCAGTGGGAGCTGCAGAGAGGGACAGGGCAGCTGCACTGCTCTGTCCCCCCTCACTGAGCTGTCTCTGCTCAGCTGCTCTGTCTCTAGATTATTTTAGCTTTGATTCAGCTCTGAAATTGCCTTGGCTGAAACTCTGTCTCTATTGTTTTCAGTCTCCAGAAGCATAACTGAATGTGTCAAAAAGATAAATTGGAGAAAAAGAGAGGAAGAAAAAAAAAAAAAAGAGAGGAGAGCAGTGCAGTTGGTGAGCAGAGCCATGCTGGTTGTGGTTTCCCAGAGCAGCTGGCTGCTCCAAGCGCACACTCCCTTTCCAGAGGCAGCTCCTTGCAGCCCTGTCCCCTTCTCGGCAGGACTGAGACACCCTTCCAGACATCCTCCTTTACCTTCTGCCATAGGGCTTTTCCCCCTTGGCAAAGCTCATTTAGGCTCATTTAGGCTTAGCATCTGTTCCGCCTGAGCCTTGTCTGGGAGCATCGTGAGCAGTCTCTGAGACCTGCTCTCTGTCTCTGCCCTGGCTGGGGCTGAAACACCGAGTCCAGCCTGGTGAATCAGCCAGAGCACCAGAGCAGGGCTCTGGAGATGAACAGAAAAGAAGCAGGATGGGTAGCAAGAGGGGTCCTGGGTGTGGGCAGGCTCAGAGCAGACCTGTGTGTGCCCCCAGGGGTTTCATTCACTGGTGGCCTTGTGCACACCTTGGGGTCCAGCAGCAAAACACCTGGTCCGGGGTCCACGGAGCTGGGGAAGGTCTGTGCAGCATTGACCAGTCTGATGGGTCAGTTTGGTCTCCAGCCCAGGCTCTCTCAGGAGTTCAGGGGGCCCCTGTCCCAAAGGTTTGAGGAGGGCTCAGGCTTCTGCATCCCTGGAAGGATCAAGCCTGAGGAATGAGGTTTGGGGTCTGTTTGGGGTATCATTTGGTTCTGGAGGACATGGTGCTGTCCATGGGCTCCTGGAGCCAAGCACTGGGGCTGTGGCACTGAACAGCATGGGATGGGTTGCTGTGTAACACCTTCATAATTGCTAATTACCTCTGGGAAGATGGGGAGGCACCTCGGAAAGGAGCTGACAGTGAGTTATGGGAGGTTGCAGAAGTGGTTGTTGCTGCTGCTGAGGACGCTGGGACAAATGAATAACCTGTTAAATAAAATGTCAGCCAGGAACGGATGGGAACTGGCATTGCTTTTTCCGCTTGCACTTTACAAAATGAATCTCCCTGTGCGTGGTTGATTTGCTTATTCAAAACAGGCCATGGTGGAGGGGCTCTCCTGCTGAACCCGCTGACACCAAGGGCTAAATTGTGTAAATTATGTTATCCAAATGCTCCTCTGAATGGCTGCAGTGATCTAAGGACATAATCCATTGCCAGAGGAGAGGGGTTTTCAGAGCCTAATTCCCTTTGTTTCTGGAAACAATGAGAATGTGAGAAATGAAGCTGAGAAATTGCCACTGAGCTCCAAGCTGCAGTCCAGTGCTGGGAAAGGTGAAACCATTCCCTGCCCCGGTTGCCTTCCACACCTGAAACGGGGAAGATCGATCTGTGTGAAAACTCCAGGAGGCAAATACCGAGTGGGTTCCATTAGATAAGGCTGGTTTCAAATGGAAACTGATTTGCATGGGTTGATTAAGCTCATTACTACAGCAGGAACTCAGAAAATCATCAGATCCCTATGCAGCAGGAGTGCTGAGGTCTGCTGCGATGACGCTCGGTGTGCAGCGCTCGCCAGCACTGCTCTGCCCTCAGCAGCATCTCCTGGGAGTGCACACAGGATGTGGCCAGTGGTCACTCTGCTACCAGCACCAGCCTGAGCTGGCAACCTTGTGACACCAATATTTATAAATGATTTGGCCTTGTTTAGAAACCTTTTGTGGTGTTTCTCATCATTACGGGTGCTTTCAAAGCATTCTGGTGAGTGCAGTGCTGCAGCCCCACAGAGCAGGGATGTGGGCAAAGCAAAGCTGTGGGCACCCACAGCACGTGGGGAATGAGCACCTGGCTCTTGCTGGTGCTCTGGTCCCATCTGGTACCCCAGGGACCAGAGGGCTGTACTGGCAGCCCCTTCTTCTGCCACAGCCAGGGTGAGCGTGACCTCGGGTGCTGTCTGGGAGCTCTGGCAGTGGGAGGGCTGTGTGCCAGTGGGGGACCAGCATGGAGTTGTCCCTTGGGCTTTCAGCTGGGGACAGTGTGTGCATGCATCCCACAGGGACCCAGGTGCTTGTGTCCTATGGGGACCATGTGTGCGTGCATCCCACGGGGACCTCGGGGCATGCAAGTCAGATCGTGCTGTGCCAGGAGCAGCTCTGTGTCCCCATCTCTGTGTCTCTTTCTCTGTGTGAGAGTAGATTTAGATTAGATACTAGGAAATAATTCTTTCCTGTGAGGGTGGGGAGGCCCTGGCACAGGCTGCCCAGAGAAGCTGTGGCTGCCCCATCCATGGAGTTGTTCAAGGCCAGGTTGGATGGAGCTCTGAGCAGCCTGGTCTGGTGAAATGCGCTGCTGCCCATGCCAGGGGGTTGGAACTGGATGAACTTTGAGGTCTCTTCCAACCCAGGCTATTCTGTGGTTCCATTCCTGCAGCATTTCCCCAGGTGGTACCCTGTGGGTGAGGAGTCATGGGGCTGTACACAAACAGGCGCTGCCTTCCAAGGCTGCTGCTGCTTCTTCGATGCAGCATTTGTACACCCACATGTTAAAAACAGAGCCCACGTGGGCAGGTGTGCCTCTAAATATATATACACCTGGGAAATACACTGCACTCATGAGCACTGCACTCATGAGCATGCACAGACGGCAGTTTGCAGAGTCCCCTCCTCACCCTGCACCCCTGGGGCACCCTGGCACAGGCAGCAGAGCTGGGAGCTGATTGTGAAGAGATTATAAAGAGGTATAAACTAAGCCTCTCTGCTAGAAAGGCCAGGAGCCCCAGGCTGGAAGTGTCACGCGCAAAGGCTCCTCTGCTTTTTTCATTTTCTCTTTTCAATGCATTTTCTCTTTTCAATGTTTTTGCCTTTATCTTGCATCAGCTCAAGAGCTTTACTAAGCCCCGGAGCACGGAGAATGATCCTAGAAAAGGCAGGGGTGGAGGGGGGCTCTGTGGGGCTCTGTTTGTCACCTCCCATGTGCAGGTTCCTGTGTAGCTCTTGCCAAGGCTGGTGATAGTACTGGGGGCTTGTTGGGACAGTCCTGCTGCCATGTGGGACAGAGCTTGTGGGCCAGTTCTGTGACAGCTTTTGGGACCATCTCACCACTGTTGTACTGCCAGAAATGCTCCAGTGTTTGCCACCTCTGTGTCAAGGCGAGCTGTCAACCTGGATGGGCTGGCAGGGCAGGGCTGTGGGTTGCTGGAGCTACTGGGTGAGCTTTGAGTCCAGCTCAGACTCCCTGTGCACCCAGGGGCTGTCACGCAGCCGTCTGGGCTGGGGATGGTGTTATCTCTGCTGCTGTCCTGCCTCCTCTGCCATTCCTTCCCCCAGGTCCCTTCCATGCCCTGCTCTGGCTGTGCTGGGTGGAGATAGGAGTCCAAGCCATCCACTGAGGAAATTGCTCACTGTAAATCCACAGTGAAAGTCCTGGGATTCCTGAAGGCCCAGAGGAAAGTGCTTGATTGGATTTTCAAGCCTATCTGGCAGCTGGGGGAGAGGAGGGCTGACAGCCTCCCTGAATCTTCCTCGCTGGTGCCTGGGAGGGGATGCAGGCTGTGCCTGCTCGCTAATGGAATGTAAAGGATGTGTAAATCTCCCGCCTTATTTAACTCCCCCCTGAACTTTATATGCAGCGATAAATTTCTCCTCCTGCAAATCTGCTGGAGCAAGGTGGGCCTCGGGTGCCTGGTGCCCACGCAGGTGTGGGGGGAGCCAGTCTCGAGCTGCTGGAGAGGAGCTGCTGTGCCATGCAGCAGCCAGACCCTGTTCCTGAGGAACACGAGGCTCTGGGGACATGCTGGGTGCACCTGGGGACTCTTGCAGGAAAGGCTCAGTTTGGGTTCAAGCTGCCCGTGCCAGCACGAGAGGTGCAGGAGCACCTGGGGCTGGTGTAATCCCCCTCCTCCCCACGGGGCCAAGGGTGTTTGCCTCCAGTACCACCAGGAAGCAATGTTAACAAAAAACAGAGATCTCCTGAGTTAAAACTGCACCAGTAACAGGCAGAGAGGGGCCAGGCTGTGGTGGGGAACTGGTATCACTCCAAGACCCCATCATGCAGCTGAGCATCACAAATAACGGAGAAAAATGCTGCAAATTTTATTCTATTGCTCCTTATCTCTGATTAATCCTCTTATGTGTTCATCTCATTTTATCCCAGTGTTGACTGTCTGTTTATTGTATTTCTGTAGTCCTCACAAAGACAAAAATCCCTCTGAGTCTTGCCTGGCTGGGCAAGGGGGGGCTCCTGCCTGCTGGCGCCAGTGGAGCACCACAGAGGGGAGGAACAAGGGAACATGCCCATGGTCACCACAGCAAATGGTGGCAGAGGAGGGGCTGGAAACCAGTTTCTCCCAGGCCCTAGATTAGTGCCCAGCTGCTTGGGCATCCCCAAATGTAAAGAAAGACACCCTAAAAGAAAATTGTCCCATGGCGTGGCTTTGCAGCCCGTGCTCAGGGCATGTTGTCAATGCTCTAGAGAGGAGACAGGCTTTCCTCTTCACACCCCTCTCTCACTGCAGGCAGATTTGCTAGGGCCCTGCAAGGGAAGCCCTGCCTGTCTCAAGTCCCTCTTCTCCAACCCAGGCTCTCCAGCTCTGCTCAGTTTTTCCAGCAGCCCCGTGATCCTCTACCTGCTACTGGGTGAGTCGGGAGCATGAGCCTTCTGGGCCTGACCCTATTGCTAAAGGATTTTGCTTTGATCCTCTTCTCCAGCTGGGGAGAACAAATATCACTTAAACAGGCAAAAATCATAGGGAAGATTGGAGGAGAAATTCTTTACCTGAGTGGGAGCCCCTGGTTCAAAAATTCAGTGGAGGAGGATGGTGATTGTAATAGCATAAAGCAATTTGGAGGAGAATGGTGTTTGTAATGTGGTGGAAACTTGCACAAATGAGGGAACCCACTGTCTTTGGGGGGCATTAGACAGGTTCCACAGCACCCCAGCCTGTCCTAAATTTGTGCAGGCATGGCCAGGCTGTGTGAGTGAACAATCTGGAGGTTGTCATCATCTCACACTCAGCATCCTTCACTCCTGCAGGTGCTGAGTGCTTGCCCTGGGACCCGAGGGCATCCAGTGGCACAGTTGGGCACGTGCAGCTGTGGTCCCATCCCTGCCACACTCAGGTGCACTCGGGCAGCCCATGCACATGCACTGTGCCAGCAAGGTGGGCTCAGGTCCTCTCTCCTGCTGCACATTGATCAGACAACTCTTGGTGTAAATTCTCCCAGGATCTGGCAAGCTATAGCATGGAAACTGTGGAGGGCTCTGGATTTAGTAGCTGGAAATTGCTTTTCAAACCCAGTAGAATTTCCAGCCCCTTCAGCATCCTGTGGCAGGGAGTTCCTGGGATTAATTGGTTTATGTGTGGCAAAGTGCTGCATTTTCCATGTGTCAAACCTCCTTCCACAGGTGCCTTCCAGTTATCATGCAGTGCCAGCTCCCTGCCCTGTGTCAGGCTGCTTTCAGGGACCATCACGGTCCCTCTTCTCCTTTCTAGCCTGGAGATCCCAAGTCTCAGCTGGGGAGGGCAATGTCTGTGTGTGTTTGACTGTGGAAAGTGCAATGCAGGCTGAGCTGCAGATTCCCAGTGGTGCATCTGGCCATGTCTCCCAGGGCTTGTTTCAGGACAGCCTCTCCTTCTACAGAAGCACTTTTTTCTGGTGACCTGAGTGTGGCTGGAGGTTGTGGTGACACACAGGGTCTTTGCTAGCCACGCTTATACTCTGTTTTTTGTAATTGGCATCATTACTTTGAGAATTTTTGGGCCCCTCTTGCCCCCAGCACCTTGTTGAGCTGGCTCCACTCCTTGCCAGGGGGCAATAAGTCCATCTCTGCCACCCCCAGGATATAACAGGTCCTAGGATTTGCAGCTAGCCCCCAACCTGCCTGGCCCCTCTGCCTGTGTTTATCTCAGGTGAGATGCCATTTGAAAAGCTGCAGGCTGAGCAGCAGAAGGCTGCAGCTGCTGCCCAGAGCCAGACTGCGGCTGCTGCTCCATTATTTACAGCTGCCTTTGGCTGCTCAGGAGCTTCTCCAGCAGCTCTGCTGGACACTGCTCACTGTCTGCTTGTCCCTGCACTGAAAGCCAGGGGTATTTGTGCCCTCAAATGGGTGCCATCTGGCAGCCCACCTTTGTACCAGCAGCATGCCCAGCTCGCCTGCCAGCTCAGGACAGAGCCAGCGCCAGGGCAGAGCTAACCCCTTTGAGGAGCTCTGCTGATTTTAAACTGCTTCCCAATATTGACAGTGAATCCAGGCTGGAGCACAGGGGGTAAAGTCGTGGGCCATATGGCAGCGCCATGTGCAGGCTGCATTCTCCAGGCTGGGTCCATGAAGGATTTCACTCGTGAAGGCTGGGGTTATTCTGCTGCCTTTAGTGTTGGTCTCAGCCAGGCTGGCACCCCTCAGTCCAGCTCTCCTCACTTCAGTCAGCTGTTAACACTGCCAGAGCAGGGGCAGCTCCTCAGGAAGGACTGCATCTGTCTGCCCATGCTAGGGGTGTCTGACACCTAAACCTGGGCCAAATGGCATCTTCCAAAGTGCCCAGATGCCTGCTGGGCACAGCTGCAGGGCTGGTGGAGCAGAGACGCACGTTGCAGTGGATCCTGTGCCAACCAGCTCTGTCTGCTCTTCTTCTGTCCCCGCTGTTGGTCCCCACACACCCTGGCAGCCCCACGGCTCCATCTGAGATGGAGACCAGGGTGTGAGGCTGGAGCTGCCATATGTTCCCCATAAAACACTTCTTGGCCCGTTCCCTGGCGTTTCCTGCCGCTGCCACACGTGCTCAGGATCCCACATGCCTCACAAGGCGCTCTCCAACTGCAGCCTGGCAGATGGAGGAGCCGGGCATGGCTTTGCAGTAGGAGAGGCAGGACTCCACAGGCTCTGTTTGTTCTTGGGCTGTTCATGGCAGCCAGGGGAGGAGAGCTGGCACCCACCCCTGCAAACTGACCCTCTGCAGAAGGGACAAGACCTTCCCACACCCACTCCCCATCCTGGAGCTGAGTTGTGAGCCCTTCTTGGGCTGCACCAAGTGTTTTCACCTGGTGCCACTGGTTTAAAGGCAGCTGGAAATGGTGCGAGTGTCCTGGGTAGATGGAGACCATCATCCCTCCCAGGCAGGTGGTACTGGTTTGTTTTGGTGGCAGATGGCCAGTCAGCATTAAGAGTAGAGGCAGAAAATCAGTCCTCAGAGGGAGCAGAGATTTATTGCAGTAGGAAGTTAAAAATGTATGTGTCAGCTTTTGGAGTTACTCCTGTTCTGCCTTCATCTGTCTGGGGGGATGAGGGCTCTGTGATCAGCCCTGTTCTGTGGCAGGGAGGTCTGAAGGTGCTCAGGAAGCTGAAGGCACATCCCTTGGCGGTGGGTGTATCATGATGGGTAGTGACTGCACTGAGCTGATGTCTCTTACCCTGGGTGGCAGAGTGTGACCAAATCAGTGTCGGTTCTGAGCACAGCAGATGAGTGTCCCAGCCTCAGGAATGAGATATCTTCATGCCACATCAGTCGAGATGCTGTGAAGAGTCAGGTGCTCCCACAGGGGTACGTCTGTAGTGGGCTCCTGCTGCCGCTGGGCACAGAGAGGTTTCTCCTAAGTCCTTTCACTTTGTGCTGAGCTGTTTTCCAATGACTTTGTGCCTCGGTGGCATTGTGCCATGGTGGCTGCCGAGGACACAAGGGGATGCAGAGCAGGTTCTTTGGCTAAAGGTGGGCAGCAGGCAGGTAAGGACTCAGGCAGGGTGGGGACGTGGACATAAACAGCCATCGGCTCCCTGCAGCGGGATGGGGTCAGTGCTGGTCTGTGCCCACCAAGGTGGTGGTGGGCGCTCCCAAGCAGTGTGGCCCCAGGGTGAGGCTGGGTTTGGGTGCTGCTGATGGCACCAGAGCTGCTGAGCTCCAGGGATTGTTCCATATCCTCAGCTCCCCGCTGCGAGAGCTAGGCTGTGAGCTTTGCAGGCCAGCTCAGCTCTCTGCCCAGAAATTAAAAGAAGAAACACAAAAAAAAACAGGCTCCAGGGAAGTGGTAGCTCCTGGGGTGCAGCCAATTACCGTTGTAGGGAGAGAGATACCTTGCCCACTGCTGCTGCTGGTTTTCTCTGACCTCTCGCTCTGGTGCAGGCTGAGCACACATTAATCCCCAAGCCCGGCATGGGAGAGCTGCCGCAGGAAGGACATTTGGAGCCACAGCCTGGAGAAGGCATGTTGTACCTGCTGCTGAGCATATTACTGCTTCTCCAGGAGTGGATAAGTCCTGCTTAGGAGGACACTCGTCCTCTTTTATTTAATTTCCTGGTAATGCTTCTGCAGCGTCCAAGTCTTATCAGGAGAGGAGCAGCTTAAGAGGCCGGTAAAGGAGTTTTTATTGTCAGTATCCATCTCTTTATTCCCCTCTTCCCTTTGACGCTGGATGGCAGGCTGGTTGTGGCTGAAGTGAGGTGTGCTTTCTTTTCCTTTTGTCTGTGAAAGCTGCAAAGATTTCCAGGCTAACCAATTCTGATGGTAATTTCGGCTGCGGGAGACGCAGCTGTCCCTGGTCCCTGGGCGGTCACCGGCTGTGGCTCAGCCGTGGGTTCCCTGGGGAGGAGTGACGGTGACACCGACGCCCCGGTTGCACACCAAAGGACTATTATTGTGGTCCGTTCATTAACAAAGGACTCTTGACAATAATATCAGGAGGCTAAATATGATTTATTAAAATGACTCTATAGTTCAGAGAATTTGGGCTATTATCTGCCTAGCAAGGAGCATCTGAAGCTCCTGCTTCAGCTTCGTCCAAGGAATGTCAGAATGCTTACAATATCAGAGAGATAATAGTCTTTCACCTCATAAGTTGAAAGAGAAACTCATATCTCTCATTATCAGGAGACAGGCAGAGAAATTCAAAACGTTCTTGAAACACAAACCAGAGATTTTGTTTACAGAAACTTACACAGAGTAAAAAGACAGTAAAAATAATGCTTTCCCATGGGAAGATTTTTCTGCAGGCTTGCACACAGAGAAACTTATAATATGTTCTTGCAACAAAGGACAGATCTGGGGACACAGCTGGGCAGCTCTGCTCTGGCACTCGCCACCCACTTTGCTGTGACTTGGTGAGCAAACCCCTGCCTCTGTTTCCCCGGAGCCATTGCACTGAGCTCAGCCACATCTCCGAGGCATCGCATTGCTTCGAGCCCTGCTGCTCACCTTTGTGTTCATCTGCTGCAGGGGCTGCAATTGCTGTGGGCAGGAGGGGTGGGATGAAAGGAGGTGTCCCCTGGGAAGCCAGCAGCTCGGTGACTGCTGTCTTGTGGCAGCCAGCTCTGTCTCTGGCGTTCTCCCTGGCCACGCCAGGCGTGTGGAGACGCAGTGCTGCATTCAGTCGCCTTTTCAGCTGCACACAATGGCCTTGGATAACGTTTGTTTGAGAAAATTGGTTGAATCGCATGATTCTTTTTGTTGTGATTGTTACTGTTGTTCTTTTAAATGCTCATGGGAGTAGCAGAGCAGCTAATGAGGCGGCACAGAGACAGTCGCTGGGGAGATGGTCTCGCCTGTGCTTCCCTGCAGCTGCTCTCTCCCGGCGATGGAGCTGCCTCTGATCCTGCTGGGAGCGCTGATGGGTGCGGCACTTCCCGTGCTCGGTGGGTGCCCAGACCCTGCTGCTCCTCACCAGTTCCCTTCCCCAGGCCTCGCTGTTTCCTTCTCCAGCCATGTGCCGCTGCATGCGGGAGGGGAAAGCCACGAGCACCCATCCAGCTGGGAATGGGTCATGTGGCTGTGGTGACATCCCATCATCACAGAGTGCAGCTCACGCATGGCCAGCGCTGTATCCCTCACCCTGGGCAGACTCACCTGTGCTCAGAGCTCTCCTGGCTCCCATGGCAGACATGGCATCCTCCCTCAGAGGATTTTGGGTGGTTACCTGGGGATCAGGCTTGGCACAGGGCTGTCTTTGCTAGCAGTGATGTCCTCAAGCCCCAAGGTGTGTATGCTGGTGTGAAGCTGCCAGGAGCTCCTGTCCCCTCCAGCCCCATGTGCTGTCCCTCTTGGCTCTGCAGCAGGTGCCAAACACAGCACTGGGAGTGGGTGGGGGTGTCAGAAATGCAGACAGATAGCATTAGATGGATGATGCATCAAATCCTTAACTGATAAGAGATGGAACTGTCAAAAGGCCAGGAAGGATCTCTTTTAAATAGACTAAATAGTCTGGACAGGAACAAGCAATGAGCAGCACAGAAACAACAGCACGTTCACCACTTTGTTTTTCTGGCTGCGCTGTGTGTGTTGCCGTCTGTGCTGTGCTCCGTGGCCATCCCGTGGTGCTGGGAGTGCTCCCCCTTAGCAGGCTCACAGCCTGGGGCCATGGCTGGCATTGCTCCAGGATGCCAAAGGCAGCTTTGACATGACCTTGCCTTGGGCTGGATCTTCCCATCTTCTGGTTGTCTCCACTCCAAGGAGTCCCTGGGCTGATGGTGGAGATTTGGTTGTAGTAGCACAGCTGAGCCTGCCTTAATCTCAGTTTTTAGACAGGCTAAACTTGTTTTCATTTATCTCTGGTATTGTTGAGCTGTGTTACACAGCATGAATAAGCCAGCCCTGGAGTTTGCTGTTAAAGCTCTGCAGAATGGCAGAGAGAGCTCTCTGGCTGTGCCGGGGCCACTGTCTCCCCTGACCTCAGGGAATAGCCAGAGCCATACCACCAGTGCTTTACCCCACACAGATCTCCCATCTAATGAAGTGCAGTGCTGGGGCAGGGGTGGGACAGTGAGGTGCTGGGAGAGGATGGTGTGATTTACCCTTGTGTGGCATCTCCATGAATGTCCCCCTGCCTGAGCTGCTGGTGCTGTGGCAGGGACAGGCACTGAGCAGCACTGCTCTCCACACGGGAGGACGGGGCTGTGGCCGTCCCAGGAAGGGACTGGGAGTGCTGGCAGCACTGCAGGTGCCGTGGGGCTGCCCTGCAGGCTCCAGAGGGCTTGGTGTGGCAGCAGGGCAGCGCGGTGGGGCGTGTGACAGCCTGTCTGTGTGCTTGCAGCGCAGCCATGTGATGCCGGAGGAGCGCGGTGGCAATGATATGGAATGTGGGCAGCTGCCTTCGGACACGCTCCGACAGGTGACGGTCCAGCGCCACCCCCTCTACGGATTCGGCTTTGTGGCTGGCAGTGAGAGGCCGGTGGTGGTGCGCTCGGTGGCAGCAGGTAGGGTGTGGGGGTGCTCCTGGACACAGCTGCAGCGTGCCAGGAAACAGTGGCACTTCCCCCTGGTGGGACCCTTCCCTGGGCTCCTGTCCTCGCCTGTCCCCTCTGCTGGGCCTGCAGGGTGTCCTCCACAGCTACATACATGGGCAAATGCTTTGGGGATGCTTGGGACCCTCCTGCTTCCCCTCCACCCCGCAGCTCCGGGATGCCTGGGTTGGGCCTGACCCTCTCTCCTGGCAGGCGGCCCCTCTGAGGATAAACTCCTGCCAGGAGACCAGATCTTGGCCATCAACGATGAGGATGTGAGTGAAGCCCCCAGAGAGAGATTCATCGAGCTTGTCAGGTGAGGACAACACTTGTCCCTCATCTCCTCTGGGGAGGGGCTCATGCCAGGCTGCTGTGCCCACACCGAAGCCTTACAGTGTCATTGCACACCCACGTCACCAGTGGTCACTGCTGGGGTGGGGAATTCTCAGCCTGAGCAGGGGGAGAGCCTTGGAGCAAGTGCCATAGCCGTTCCCAGCTGGCCAAGAAGTGGGAAAGAATCCACAGCCACGTTGTCAAGCACCCCAAGGAGCCCACAAAGGTCCTGGCCACCACTGGGCTGGGAAGGGTGGGATGTGCTCCCAGTAGCCAGTTGCACATGTTGAGGTCCATCACCATAAGGTCCCATCTGTCTTCATTTCTCCTTTCTGTCACAGGAAGGCCAAGGACTTCATCATCCTCACGGTCCTGCACACCCACCAGGTGAGAATGGCAGGGCCATGGCCAGCTCCAGGGGAGCCAGGACAGGGGTGAAAAGCCCTTTTGGAGACCAAGGCGGAGTCCCTGGAGACACTGGGAGACCACTCAAGCAGCTCAGCTGATCTGTTGAACCCATATGACACCACCCCAAGGCTCTCCAAGCTGTCGGGTCTGAGAGCTGCCACAGCCCCTTGGGCTCAGTGGGCATGCAGGCATCTCCCTGTCCTTGTCACCAGGAGGGAGGGAGGAAGAATATTCCCAAACCCCTAGGGTTTGCTGAGGACATCCCGCGTGTCTGATGGAGTAACCCATCGTGCCAGAGGTGGCAGGGAGGGGTCGCTGCTGGCTCGGGAGTCCCCGGGGAGCTGGGAGGGCCAGGCTGCAGGAGGGCTGGAGGTGCTGCTGGCACCAGCGGGCGATGGTGCACCGGGGCTCGGCGCCCGTGGCACTGGGGCAGACTGAGCTGTCACGCCAGAAGCACTGTTTGTGCTTCACCGAGTCTTTGATGTTAGGAAATGAGCGAAGTGTGAAAGCTCCCTGTGCTCCCCTCCTCTCCGGGAAGGAGATGCCCCCACCCAGCGCTGCTCTGTCAGGAGCGGGGGCGTGTGCCACACTCCAAAAAAGCTTTTTTCCTCCTGGCCCGGGATGGCCGCCAGCCAGGACAGGCAGCTCAGCTGGTGCTGGCACCATCAGACACACACAGCTCTGTGGCACGACTGTCTCTGTGCTGCAGTATGTGCAGGCACTGCGACCAGAACATCCTGCAGGGATGCCCGGGGTCCTGCCATCTCCCTGGGGCTGCAGACCCACATCCAAGGGGCTCATCTCTCATCCAACCGGTGCCAGTGCCTCCAAGCAAGACCTGGCTGACATCTGCTGGAGCTCAGCCTGCGCAAGGGGTGCCAGGCACAGGTGCTCACTGGGGTGCAGCCTCCCTGCCACACTGATGCTGCTGGTGTGACTTCAGGGACTGCTGCTCATCGTTCTGGCCCTGCCTGCAGTGCTGTGTAACCACAGCCAAGGGGATTTGCTTTCCACCCTCTCCATTTCATGGTTTGCTGCCCACTCCCCATTGTCACACTGGCTCCAGAGGGGTTTCCTCTGGGCCCCGTGTCTGCCTTCCCCCACACCATGGCTCCAAGGGCAGGCAGGTGATTTACCCAGTGCTCTCTTTCCAGTCTCCCAAATCTGCATTCATCAGTGCAGCCAAGAAGGCCAAGCTAAGGTCCAACCCGGCCAAAGTCCGATTTTCAGAGCAGGTGACAGTCGGCGAGACAGACCCAGTAAGTCCTGCCCTGCCTTCCTCTGTGGTTCACCCCTGGAGGTGTCCCCAGGGCCATGGGGTGTGGGGTGGTTGGGGGCCACAGGGCTCCTCTTCCCTGATTTGGGCTCTGCAGGTGAGAGCAGCTACTGCTGTGGGTAGCCCCACAGGACAGATGCCCTTGGGCACAGTCAATGTGTTGGGTCACTGCTGGGGGGACTTTCTGTGGTCCTCCCCTGTCCCTCTGAAGGAGCCCTAAAAACTGGCCTTAGAAACCTGGTCTCAACTGAGTCCCCCTGAGCACCCAGGGGAGGCATCCAGGCAATGCCAGTGCCTGCCCTAAGGAAGATCTGTGGCTTCCAGCCTGATCCCAAAAGCTTTGGAGTGCCTGTACGTGGGGCAGGGTGACCAGGGCACTGCTGAATGGCTGTGGAAGCTGAAGAGTTCCAGCCCAGTGCTTTTATCTCTTAATTGCAGAAAAGTTTTATTAACAACAAAACAAAACTGAAAAAAAACCCTGTAAAGTGCTTCCAGCACATTCTGTTTTTAAGCAAAATCAATTAGGTAATTATCTGATTGAAATGCTTCTCGCCAAATAAAATCAGCTTTCTCCCCACTTCCTGCGGAGGGGATGTGCAGGGTTGAGGGGGGATAGGCTTGGGGTAAGGGTCAGGGCAGGGGGATCAGCTC
>VXAX01005330.1:11071-29055 GCA_013399835.1 Leptocoma aspasia | reverse complement strand
AAAATTGTGGATATCCAAGAGCAAAAGGGCACAGACATTACTTGGAGGGGGGAGAGGCAAATCATTATTCCTTCATTCTTTCCTAGTCACTTAAAGAGCATTAAGAAAATGGAAGAGCTTGTGTAGTCGATCCTTATCCTAACCATTAGATATTGACAAATATGTCACGTATCAGTTGATCTCCCAGGGGTTCTGTGAAAGGTGGTCAGCAGAAGTCCCAAAACTGTTACATTTCAGAGTGGTTATTTACAATCATACCAGATCTGAAGCAAAAAACCTCATTGATTAAGGTGCAATTTATGTGATTGCATAAAATATTTCACTCTCCACAGGTCAATATGAAACACCAGGTTCAGCAGGTTGAGACACTAAATAAATATGCTAAATATTTGTTTAGGACAACAACACATTGTTTTGCTATAAAGAAAGTTCTACTTTGCCTCAAGTGAAGGCACCAGTCAGCCAGTCTTCAACCAGGGATTACAACAGATCTGTTAAAACAACATTGGTATCTCTAAAAAGTAAGGGCAGTCCAAAAGATAAGGTTAGAACCAGCAAGATTACTTCCTGTGAAGTTCTAAAGAAAAAGAGCTCTTCTTCAGAAAAAAACAGATGTAAGCAGAACTCCTGGAAATTCCAAGGAAGAGTAGCCACAAAAACTACACTCTTCACCAGGTACTTGTTCTGTCGTACATACTTTGTGATTTAAGGAAAACAGTGCTGAAATATCCTGATTCCCTGATACCTGCAGCAATACAACTGAACAGAGTGAAGAGATGACCATATTTAAGTTTGACCCCAGTAAAACAGGGTGAGGTTCTCTCCTTTCTTCCTTATATTTCATAGTAAATGTGGCATGGTGTATCAAGTGTTGTAAACAACTATTTTAAACTGGTATTTTACCTTAAATTGGCTTAACTTACAAATAGTCTGCTCCTAACATTATTATGTTTGTGACCTTCATACGTGGTGATTCCTAATACCTCCTACATGCTCCCAAGCTAATTGGTGCAGGGAATGCAGAAGGTGACAAAACAGGACTTTGCTCAAAACTCACTTGTCTGAGAGATTCAGTATTAGGGGTCGTAAGAAAACATACTGTTTCCAGAAATAACTGCAGAAGTACTTGTAACTCAGTACACTGTGTTATTTCTCTTGGAGAGATCCACGGCCAAGGGTCCATTATGCAATTAGAGCTTTGTATCAGACTGGGAACAGCAGAAATAAATAGGGAATGTCAACAATTTCTAGGTTATGTTTTTCAATATAATACTAACAGACTTGAAACGCATTGGAGTAATATACTCCAATCTTCTCCACATTCCTAGAACTCAAAGAATTCCCTTCCCTTGTTTTTAAGCTTCCTTATCATAACCTTAAAATTTAAACTGTATTCTACAAAGTTAATTTGAATGAGATCAACAGAAAACTTGATTCACAGACTCAGAACTCTAACATAGCAGCATCACAGTAGAACTCATGGATTTTTTCAGACTAGTTCAACCAGCATGCATCTATATAATTTTAGATGATCAACACATTAAAGCTGATTTTATTCTATTACTTTACAAGTGTATGATGAATTGAGAAAAAAATAATATGCTTTCACATTCAAAGTGCATGACAGACTAACTTGCATGTGTCATCTCCACTGACTTTATTTCCCCTCAAACCTCATTCATACTGACTCCTTGGATTTTATTCAGGTATAAAATTTGCATTTAGATTGCTCTCCTAGAGGTAAAGAAAACCCCAAACAAACCCACTCTGAAATCCTGTGACTTCTTTTAACCTTATTACAGCAACAATCACAGTGATTGCATGTGTCTTGAAACATTTTAGTATATCAAGCTGCATTTCAGCATTGCCCCTTTAACCATTCCAGAGTTGTTACCACCAAGTATTATTTTGCCCCTTCCTTATTCAAATTGTAAACAAGACAACAATGGTCAAGAACACACAGTGTTAAGAAAGGTTAGATAATATTTCTTTCTACGCTAAATATGTAGTAAAGTCAAATAAACTTACAAAGATATAAATGTGTGACACATAACAAGGGAATAATCTTAAAATTACAGATATTAATACAGTTTCAGGAGAAAGTAGATATAAATTTATATTAGAAATAAACAAGAGATATACCACATTTTTGTTTAACTTTTTCCAATGTAGACATTTTATAAAAAAGGCTAATAATGTGACCATATAATATTACAAATGCAGTACATAATTTTTTGTAGTCCCTGTAAATTTTATCTTGCAAATCTTTACCCCACTTTTATCAGTGGAGGAAATCTAACGACTGAATGGTTTTTGAGTCATTAACTCAACATGAAATTTTTATCAGTTCATTCTTCCCATTACTTTTTAAAAAGACAAATAAACCTCCTCTTAGAGTGTACTTCAGACATCATAAAAATAGGCAGCAGACTGTACTATCCTTTTCTACCATTTTTAAAAATTCAGAGGCTATGAATCAGCTATATCTGAGAAAACACAAAACACTGAAAAAAAGCCCCCAGAACTTCAGCACTTAATTACTTTGCAGATTGAATTTCTATTATTACAAGCAATCATTTGGAGCAGACTGCCTCCTTTAAAAAGAGATAATGAACTAATAATCTATTATCAGCCTGATCTAGAACTACATACAAATGTAAATAAACACAAATAAAATCCTATGAAACAATGAAACTACCTAAAATTACAAGCTATACGTAAAAATTGGCAACACACACACCTGTTTGCAGAAAGGGAGAAATGAGACCTCCCTCTCCTACAGAAACACTGGTCATTGAAAATAACAAAAGGAGAGAGATCACGTATTTTTTGTAACACGGTCTAAGTGAGCAAGCGCAGTCACCTTAAAGCCATGCTCAAAATCTGCTAAAGCCCACAGAAAACCTTAGCCCTGAGTTCTGTGTTATCTAGATGAACTCCAAAGGCTCCACCTCATTGTTGGGACCTGCACATGCCAGCAGTCTCCAGCTGCCCTGGCCAGGCTGTAATCCACCTTCTCTGCAACCACATCCTTCCAAACCACCCCCAAGAGCCAGAAGATCACTGCTGAAAAACGATTGTGTCTTTGGTAGACTTTGGATGGTTACAGGACAGCTGGGGCCTGCTGGTGAGCCTGATGGTTGTAATCCACCAACAATGAGAACAATATGACTTGGAGTTTTCTCCTTGATGTATGCACCTCTCTTTTATACCAAGCGATTTAAAATAATGCCCTGAAATGTTATGTGTAATAGTAATTTACTATTTCTTAATATTATCTAGAGTGAGTTCATTAATCAAGTTCATATCCTGAACACATCAACAGAAAACATTATTTTCATATTATTAGTTGTAGAACAAAAAGCCAACAGTAAGCAAGAAGCTACCAGTTAATCCTTGACTTGCACTTAATACCCTAACATTTGTTCAGGGCTGTTCACTGTTCATCACTGTCTTTGTTTGCCATCAGCACATGATTCTTGTGCTGGTTTTGGCTGGGGTAGAGTCAATTTTCTTCACAGCAGTGAGTAGGGGCCATGGTTTGGACTTGTGCTGGAAACAGTGTTAATAACACAGGGATGTGTTTGTTACTGCTGAGCAGTGCTTACACAGAGCCAAGGCCTTTTGTGCCTCTCACCTCACCCTACCCCACCAGCAAGGAACCTGGGGGTGGACAGAGAGTTGGGAGGGGAAACAGACGTGACAGCTGACCCCAAATGATTCAAGGGACATTCCCCAGCATATTGTATCCTGCTCAGCATATAAAGCTCAGGGGAGAAGGAGGAAGCGGGGGGGGGGACTTTTGGAATGATGGTGTTGTCTTCCCAAGTCACTGTTATCTGTGATGCAGCCTTGCTTTCCAGGAGATGGCTGAACACCTGCCCGTCCTTGGGAAGCAATTAATTAATTCCTTGTTTTGTTTTGCTTGCATGCATGGCTTTCACTCCCCCTATTAAACTGTCTTTATCCCAGCTCACGAATTTTCTCTCTTTTACTCTTCTGATTCTCTCACCCTCCCCCATTCTCTCCTCACAGGGGTGAGCGGTGAGCGAGTGTCCGAGTGGGGCACTGTCGCTGTCTGGGGTTAAAGCACAGGACTTGGACAAGCCATCATTGCATGCTGGACACCAAAAGGAAAAGGAAAGTTCTGTTGAACCTCATCAGACCATTCTCTATATATATAATTACCAGAAGTACATAACAACAGTTATATTTAACTCAGGCTAAATCTGATGGTAAGTAAAACAAATCTATTCAGAGTGGGATAAAACTGCTTTGAACATGTGCCACATGTTGCTTTTGGCACAGAAGCATCCACAATGCAGCATTCTAAAAGTACTTCTCACCCTCTCAAGAGGAAAGCATTTATCAGAAGTAGCAGTCACAAACTCTGGAAGGTTTAAAATTGTTAAGAAAATGCTAATTTAATCAAGTGCAGATTTCCATACGGTAGAAGTTCACCAAGATCTCAATGTGTGTGCTTCAACAGTATTCAGAACTAGATGTAAAATTATGCTGCAAATAGGAGATGCTTTGCTACAGGCTCATCTTTCAAATAATACAACACTTTATTTGTACTGTAATTAAAAAAAAAAAAAAAGGCAGAGAACAAATGGAGCCTTGGATATCAATACAGTGCTTTTGACAGCTGATGGGTTACAATGAAAAGGCTGCCCAATATTCTGAAATCTGATCTTAGCAACAATATGTGTGTCTGCATACACAAATGCATATACTCATGCAATATTCATATCTAGTACACACACAATTCATAATTCTTACGTTGCTCTATTTTATTCCTCATAGCTTGCTTCCTAAATTTCTATTGCTGCTTCATTTTAGATTACTAAACATGCAGAAAGTGCTCATGCACTGCAGCAAAAACCTGCAATCCATCACCTGAAGTTTCTTTTTATGAATTTCTATCTCCTATTCATTCCATCCCTTAATCAAATCTGCAACTGCCACCTCCAATTTCTGATTAAATATTCCAATTACACAAACTTTAAAAAGTGCCCCAAAGAGCAAGTAAGTCTTCCAGCTGCTCTTTTATTACTTTTTCTCACTTGAGTCTCTCTCTGAGCTATTAATGAAATAGTTCATCATTTAATTAACTGGACTGATTGGCTAAAAATTTTCTAAACTGGTTAATAAGGAGAGTGTTCTAGGTGAGCTGACACAAAATCTCTTTCAAGTACTTCAGCCAGTTCCTTTGACCACATATACTAACACACTCTGTCTCAGTACAGAATCTAAACATGCCAACTTCAGCACCACAGAGGGTGAGCTATTCCTACCTGTAAAACAGAGACAGCTCTAAACAATTTGCACTCCAGAATTCTACGCAGGACATTTTCTTATAACACAGTTCTTGTAATTCGCCTGGCTGAATGAGAGGAATGGCATACTGCTTCTACAGTGCTTTCAAAAATGGCATTTTAAAATTACATAATGCTATTGGCATTGGGTTTGCATTTTTTTTTTTTTTGGTTATCCAAATACATGTCAAATGAGATGGAAAGCTGTGCTTAAAAACTTAAGCTTACATGCAAGTTCAGAAAAGTACAAACTCTTAAGACCTAAGAGGAAACCCCCAAATTAAATTGTGAAATTCACCATTTTCTTAACACAATGACAAAAAAATCAAGATCTACCTTACCAGATAATATAAAAAATCAGAAAAAATTACAGGTAATATAGAAAGCCTAAGTCCACATACTCCAATAAATAATTTAAAAAAGGGAAAATCTATGGAGCCTCAGGGCTTTATGCCAAAAAAAATTAATTCCTAATTCATCTGATGTGAAATATACCCAAATTTGCCCAAAGCAAAATCTTTTGTACTTACTGTTTAATGAAGTCATTTTCTGAACAATTATTTCCTTCAGAGTTTGAGTTTGGTTTTCCTCTTCCTCATATTGTGAAGAAAATATTTTATTTTTATCAGAACTTTGATGCAAGAATACAGAAGCATTGATTTGCATCTCCTTATTTTATTTTTTTTTCTAATGTCTAGAAAAAGCAGTCTTGGAATGCTTTAAAATTCAGGTTTTTTCAACAGTCTTGGAATGCTTTAAAATTCAGTGTCCTTCAAAGAATAACTTCCTAACATATCATGTGGGTTAACACTAGAAGCACAGATATGATATAAACAAGAAACAGTATTTATCTAGAAAAACTACATTTTTAAAATTCTTATATCTCCTGTTTCACATTAAAGGACAAATAGTTTAATTGGCTGTGAATAATCACTTTGTATAAAACACTGTTACACTAACAGAGTACAGCATGTGAACAGACAAGTGCTTAATATAAAACCAGAACCAACTCACAAGTTTGTTTTATGAATGTTTAGTTTTGATTTCTAGTCCTTATTCCCAAATACAAAATTACCTACCCTTTAGCATCTGCAAAGGCACGTGGAGGAGAATTCCCATTGAATTTTAGCTCTTCAACTAAGTATAAACTTCCTATTGAAGTTTGGCTCTTCAACTAGACTTAAATTATCATTTACTTCCTTATGAAATAATATATTTGTGTGTAGAAGTTGCTCATGGGATAACAGTTTCCAATAATACAGAAGGTAATGGACTTAGAGAGAAATTCCTACAGGATCTGAACTCTGGAGGTCAGAGCTCTTCATATCCAGAACAGATAACAATTTCTGAAATTTCATGTTTATGTAGGGAAACATAGTATAATTGAGAGAAAACAGCAGTAGTCCTGTGATGGGAACTGATTAAAAGGGAAAGGACTGGAACAACCTCTTAAAAAAAAAAACAAAAACAAAAAACAAAACAAAAGCACAAGTAAAGAGTAAGAACATAATTTTTTTATGCAATATCATTCAGCTATCCCAGACGAAAACTGAAAATGCAGGTTTAGTCAAGCCACATTCCTTACCCCATGTCTTTTTGAATGTCCAGGAGAAAATGCTCAGAAAAAAATATATATCAATTCTTGTCCCTGCACACAAAGCCAGTTGGATTTTAAAGAAGGGCTACAGATGATTTTTTCTCACGGAACATAAGAAAAAACTTACCTTCTTCCAACTCTCATACTTTCCAAGAAATTTCTCAGTGTATTTTATCATTAATTCAGCTATGCACATTGAATACAAATTTGCTTCAGAGTAGTCTAATCCTCTGTTACTCAGTGTGATAGTGACAGAAAATCCCTAAAATTATGAAACAAAAATTGCCATTTGAGGCGGGGGGAGAAGATATGATAAATGCAATGTTTTACATTCCAGAACAGAAAACCCTGGAGATTTAAAATGACGCAGGGAATACAATCCTCCCAAAAAGACATTTTAAATAGAAGTAGAGAAAATGCAGTATATGGAGAAGTTAATTAAATAAATAGTACATTTCTCTAAGTTTTAGATAAAGTTCCATTTTCATTTTTCATAGAGATTAGTCCACTGAATTGCAAGAAATCTCTGTGGATTACTTAAGACTTCTATGGCTTCTAGTGATTTGCTTTGAAAGAGAACCTTAGAGTCAGGCAATATGCAACTAATCAATAAATAGTGCTTTTTATTGGAAAAAATTTCATTAATAGCAGTGAGATCTCAGCTACTCAAAAATGCAAAATGAACAGTTCTTGAATGTAGACACAGACTCTTCAGGCCACCTAAGGCAAGGATGCCTAATCCTGTCAAAAGCCATGGAGGCTCCCTGAGAAAGGAGCATGCTTCAGGTTATATCATATTTAGCTCTGCCTTTGGAGTTACAGTTTAAACAGATCTTTCTGTGGCCAGAAACACAGATACTTTTCTGTTCAGTCAGTCATAAGCTGGGGAACTAAACTTGGGTTTCCAGCAACCAGGAAGCTCACCAACACTCCTCTGTCCCTGTAATTTTTTTGCATTCTTCCATTTATTAACCCATCTTTAGGATGAGAAGCTCTTAGCTCCAGTTTCCTACAGGCTAGGAAGTTCATGTGAGGACACCACTTAAGACATTTCTTCTTCTTGAAAAAGAGAAAACAGTCACCCCCAAAAGACAAGCAACGCCATTTTAAGAGAGGCGTTTTAAGAAAATAGGATTAATTGTTCCTTAGAGTTGCACTGCACTCTGAGGAAGTCCAGGCAAATTAAACTAAGCTCCATGTCCAGCCTCTTGACAGAAATCAGATCAAGACTGACCCCATCCTTATTAAATTACTCATTTCTTGCATGCTGCCTACCTGCTTTAATCTTTTTCTTCTCACAGCCCATTTAAAAATTGGTGCTAAAGGCCATCCTCCATTCACATCTCCTCCTGGCTCACTCAGGAGTTCTTACAAAAGCAGTAAATTTGAACTGTGCACTTCAAAATACCTTTTCATCCTAATTTTCCATACATACACTGCTTAATATTATCTCCTCTGCAAACTCACTCCACCTTTATACATCATTCCACTATTCCCTTTCTCTGTTCTTGGTCATGTGCCTTTCTGTGACAGTTTATAAGTTGTTCCACTTCCCGTGCATACGTGACTATCCTAAATACGTGTAATCAGTAGCTGTAGATTCATTCAATTGTTTAGGTTGGAAAAGACTCCAAGATCCTTGAGTCCACCTGTTAACCTACTGCTGACAAGTGCACCACTAAGCCATGTCCTGCAGGGCCACATCTACATGTATGATCAGAAATGCTCATTTACTAATTTGTGGGACAACGGTGACAAGTTGGGCCTCAATCTATGATCAAATCTTTAAATAAAACCTGGTGGGGTGGATGACAAGTTATTTTATTTTCACTAGGAAAAGGAGAGGACCAAGTTTTCTTGAACAATTCAACGCACCTTAGATGTGCTTTTGGTCTCACTTCACATCCATTCAATTACCAGTGCAACTGCCAGCTTGATAAATCAAGATTCAACTATTGGCAATCATTCAAAAATCATGAGGCTGAAATCCAAGTTGTTTAGCCTACAGTTTTTTAACTACTGTCTTCTGTAGAAAGGACTGCCTTTCCTCATACTGCAGTACTGAGTAGGCTGGCACAACCCATTTATAATGCATGCTTTCAGAACGCAATTGTGAGGAAGAGTGAAATTAAATCCCAAATCTGCCTTCAACCTTTTTGAGCCTAGAAACACATCTGAATTGTTCTGCACAATCTGCAGGGGTATAAAGGGGGTGGGAATTACAAAGGATTAAAACTGAAAACAAGAATCTCTCCTCTGCCAACAGAAAATATTATTCCCTTCTATGCCAAAAGAGTGGACTTACATTCTCATCAAATGTAGCTGTATAGAAGAAGCTTGAAATTACAGACAAAAGGAAAAAAAAAAGAAAAAAAAAGGGTAGAGATGGGACCAACTTCAAAAACTGTCTTGGAAATTACTGATTTCATAGTACATTGAAACAGAAATATTCCCCTGCCCAGTAATATACCACTTTTCTTCTTTGATTTATTCTTCTTTTTTATCTTACAAATTTATTTTTTAATGTGGAAAAAACCAAACAAAAATTGTGTGGTGATAAAACACTGAAGAAAACATCTCAGGAAGAAGAAATAAGATGCTAGAAATAACATTTAAAAAAACATGCTACCTAGTGAGGTCACTCAAAAACTCCTCAGAAAATCAACCAGTTCATATAAATCATCTTCCCTGTTGTAATCTGTATTATTGAGCTCTTCATTTCATTCCTCCCCTTCACTGCTTTGTGAGACTCCTGCACATTTCTATTATTACAGGGTTATGAAAGGAAAGGAAAGGTCCTTTATATACCACATTTCAGCAAACCAAATGACATCCTGCAGCCACTTCAGATATGTCACCTCTTAATCCACTTCCTGATGGGTTTTGTTTTGGTTCTGGGTTGTGGCTTTTTTTTTTGTTTTGTTTTTTATTCAAGGAACTAGACAGCTAAAGAAAGAAAAAAAGTAAAATTATCAACGGCAAAAGAACACGGAGTAAGTGGTGAAACTAATTCCAACGTTATGGGGTTCTTCTAAAGGACTGAAACAGATGTTCCAGTTTAAAAGAATGTGAATAAAACTAAAAAAAAAATAATATTGCTCAATTTTGTTTAATACAAGGAACAATCATTAACCAATAATCATTAATGCAGCTTGTATTTATTCCTTATATTCTACAGAGATATTTAGGAAATATAAGAGTTACATTTACCCATGTCAAAACTGAGAATGAAAGAAAACAACATAGTGTGATAAAACAGCATTTCATTAAAATTTCATTAAGCTCAGTAGAGTTTTAATTTATTGACTTCATAAAGAAATTATTTTTGTACTTCATATAAGAAGCAAGTATTGAAAGACCTGAATTATATAGTGAAATATTTTAATACTAAATTGAATTGATTATACTGCTTTCAAAAAGACAGTTAAAAAATGCTTGAATTATAACAATAGAAAATTGAGAAACAAAAACTAAGCCATGGAAATCAAATAAGATACATTTAGAAAAATATAAGAATAGAACAAAGAAGCCCAAAAAGTGACACCAAAAGCAATGCAGAGTTTGAAATTGTTCAATTGTTCATACTTACACTGAACTAAAGATTATTATTCAGATGAGGGATGAGTTCTTGAAACGGTATCTTATATAAACATAACAATATGGCTCAAAATTGTGAAAACAATTCCATGGATATATCTCTTCTTAAAGAAAATCACTTCAGCTGGGGGGAACTGAGGTGAGCAGCATTTGGGGTTTCTTTTCTTGAAACCAAACTGCAACTTCAAAGAATGCACAAACCATTACTTACTGAAAGTTATTCTGCGTTTCTCCCACTACAAAAATACACATTTCAATCATGAAGCCCTAGACAGGTTGCATGAGGTAGCTTCAAAGTGAAAGAAGAGTTTCTAACATGATGACTGTTTACTGTGTATTTTCCATTAAAGTCTGGTCACGTCTCATTGTATTAATTCACTTTTTGAATGTGTGGGAATCACCAAGTATTTTGCAGCTACTGAAACGACAAACAGCTGGAGAAATTCACCACATTTCTAAAATGCAGTGTCAGACCAGCAGACCATGGTTAAGCATGTCACCAGCTTACTTTTAACTGAAAATCATGACTGTATTTTCGTATTGTATTTGAATTGTGTGCCTCACACAACTTTTTCTTCATACCTGTCTTCTACATCTTCCTCTACACAATTAAGTTGACAGAAAGAAAGTAACCAATTGCAGACAATGCACTGAACATCTAAAACTACTAAACACTAAATTTGTGTTTTTCAAATTACAACAAGCATACTAAGGAACTAATAGAAATATTTTACATTACAGAAAGACATGACTGGTTGGCAGTAAACATTTAATATTTCTTTTTATGTAAGACAGTAATTCTGTACAGTATTTGAATTATCGCACTCCCAATTCCTTCTGTCAATTAAAGCTAACAAATGCATACTGTGGTTACTACCAAAAATTCAAATATTAGTCCAAATCCAAACTATTTTGTTTAGTCAGACAGAACATTAATGCAAATCTGTATTTATGAAAAATCAGTTTCTTACATGGCAGATTGGCCCTCAGTTGTCTCTTCTAACAGTCTTTTATTAATTAGGCAGATAATGTTTTTCAGTTTCAGAGATCAGCTGCTGCTCTTCCTTTATTTCAATTCTTACTTTTGGTGTTGGTAGGTGCATTTTTGTGAGGCTACCAAGTCCTTAAAGAATGTGGCACCAATAATTACCCAAAGACCTGGCAGCATACTTTTAGCATACAAGAGCACACTTCCTCATGATGCACAAATGAAGGTTTGTAAGATGTTCTATCATTCAGACTGACTTTATGATAAGAGACTGCACTCCCCTCTATCTTTTGAATATATTAGCCACATTTGAATACATTTGACAAAGGGAGCTGCCTTAAATACATTAATTAAAGTCTTACAGGTTTCATTAAAGAAAATAGCTGAGTATATCATTAAAGAATAATTTATAACTTAGGTCTTTGAGTAATCAAGTGGCAACCCCCAGATATTAAGTCAGCATGTTGTGGTTAGTATGCTGCTCTATATGTGTGCTGTGGTTTCTCTTCAGCCAAATATATCAGGTAGAAGGGCTGCAGTGGGGACAATGAAGGAAAAACTAGAGGATGAGGATCAAGTCCATAGACAACCAGGGATGTTGATTCTGTTACTTGTGCAACAGCTTTGACTTCTAACAGCTAGCTCTAGACGAAACCTAAAATACCAAAATCTCTCTTTTGGAGTCAAGAAGAAATTTGTCATTCTGTGTGTTTTGTGTTGGACTCTTACCTGTGTATTTGCTGTGCTGCACTAGTCTTCAGACATAATTGTGTCAGTGAGGCAAGCAGGTTTATGATAATTGAATACACCTAGTCCTTTTTGTTACCAACTTTGCACTGGATTTGAATACTTGCTGTCTACCAAAGCTGTGCTGATGCTTGGTTGTTAATTTTTTTTTCAGTAACAGAAATGCTTACAGAAATGCTTAGCCTCTGCAGTTTTGATGAGAAGTCAGATATGGTACTGGATTCCTGCATCTTTGTTTAATTTAAACAAGACACGGGGCTGCTTTCTGGTTTATTTTTTTCCTCCAAGAATGCTGTCATGCCAGAACTCACTGGGTGTCAATGGAATTGTGTTTAGTGAGAGATGCTGATGAACAGGTTGAAGTTTACATTGTTTGAATGACAAGTGACTTAGCAGCACTGATAAAAGAAAATATAAGGGTTATAACCAGCAACTTAATGGCTGCAAATATGCATATTAAAAAATAGAAAGACATTATGCAAGTCCTAAAACCAATACAGAGGAAAAACTTTGCAGAAGTATCTCTAGTTTATTCCTCCCAGTAAAAAGGTTGTGAATCACAAAGCTGAAAGTTGTGCTGAGCCATTGCAAAGATGGCAGTTGTTAGCACCAGTAACTGCAGCAGCAATAAACCTGCTTTATTAAGGTATTTCAGCCCTGCTGTTCAGAGTGATTTGCTCTCTGCTCCTTCCTTTGTACTTAGCTCTACTGCACAGGCTGAGGAAATCCCATTCTTGGAGCTTCTCAAGAGTTTTAAACCCACTTATTGCATCTACACAATCACAGCTGTCCTGACCAAGCACTGGAAATACTCACACACTCATCTGTCAAATCATACTGAAAAAAGATGTTTCATCACCCTAATCAGTTCTAGGTTAGCAACAAGGGAAAAAAATACCAAAACCAAACAAAACAAAACAGACAATTTTTGACCCCTCATTCAACCAGCACTTGTTCCTCCCAAAACCATTTTTTCAAGACCATCATCTACAAGTCTGACACATTTTACTTGTAGAAGTCTTGAAGTCTCTTCTTCTTTGCACTTTCTTCAAAATGCAAAATTTTGAAGAAAACTCTCAATAACAAATAATTACATTTAATCAAGTGATAAAACATTGAATTGAACAGAGAGAAGGCAAGAGAGGAACAAATGAAGGCAAACACTCCTGGTACTCTGTGACAGGGGAGCTGGTCCAACACGTTGGCAGGAAAGGGTTCTCATGAGGCAGAGAGCAGAACAGCACTCTGGATGTCCAAGTGCCTTACTACAGTTTTGAAGCTAAAGCCTGCAGAATCCAGTTGTGATAGGAAAATGCCTTTAAGCGGAATGAAAGCCTTTTGCAAAATGAAGAGAAGAGTCAGCTGAAGGACAAAAGTCCCCTTCAACCAGTTAATGCAGCAAACTAAAGAGATCCTAATGAAACAAGAAAGACTCCCCTTTTTAACCTTAAGTGCTAAATTTTCATCAAGTGCATGAGAAATGTGAGAATAATAGCAGTGAGCCATGCAGTAGAAGAACAGGAGAGGACAGGTCAGTGGTAGACAAACATTGAGAGTGAAATGCAGACTCTAGAAATGCACATTCCAATGAAAACGTATGTATTTTCAGAGCCAAGTTAATTATTGTCAAACTCATGCACGCATACAATGCACAGGCTCTGTCCTTTGATTTTTGTAATGCTAAGAATGCAGATTGATGATAGATACTGGTTGATACAGAACTGCCCCCAACACTGAGCACATCACTTCTGGGGAACATCACTTCTGACCAGCTGCCAGGTGAATGTAACTCCATCCACTCTCTGGGCTCAGACATCCAGTCAATGTTTTACCCAGAGAATAGTCCACCTACCCGTAGGGATCAGGAAGCTGATTATAAATAAGCACTGCATAAAATAAGTCATATTTGTTCAATTCACAGCTTTAAAAAATAACTGAAAAAGAAAATCACCAAAATGCTGAAGGAATGACTGTCTTCAATACTTTCTGCTTGTTAAAACTGTTTAATAAAGGGTTTAATTTATTCCAAATTTTATGAATACAGAGAAGCTTTAGCAAAAAAAAAAAAACTGAGCCAGATACAGCAAGATAAGCACAACACTAAATAACACAGACTATGTATTTCCACCTCTCAAATAAATCATACTTGTTTGTGAGGAAAAGTTAACACCATGGCAAACAAGTAGGAAAAAAGCCCAGGCCTTGAGACTAGCTTCACCCTTGCAAAATGCCTCTGCCAAACATGGTTTGAGCCACCAGGAGAGAATGAAAATAGATAACAAATTCAGTTGCCCAAAGCTCTTCAGATTTGGCCTTCACTGTTTTAGCATAGAGGTGTGGTACACAAACTTTCTCCCAGAGCTACCTACCCCTTGTCCTTTCAAGCATGCCTTTGCAGCACTGGTTTCAGCATAATCAGTCTTGTGGATTTCCCTTCATCTCATTCTCCATCTCTGCAGGGAACTATTTAGCGCATTCACAAAACACAGCAACAAAACATATCTGCAGCTTCTTGAATATTTTACTGAAGTCTGTCCCTTATTCTCTCTGCAGATGACAGAACCTTTTCCAGTAGCCTACAGGGTTTTTTTTAGTTACAGATGTTGTCTAAGGCACTGCAATATTTCACTACTAAAACAGAGTTAACCCTATAGATAAAGCCCTTGAAACAGCCAGTGTAAAAGAGAAGGGACTGTCTCAGGAAGTTCACTGATTGTCTTCCTTATTTACTGACTTTTTCTGGTGCTCTATCTGTGAACATAAACATTGTTCTGTAAAATACATAGTAGCTTTGTAAGGAAAAAGGGACAGGTCTTCTCTTGTCTTCCTTAGTGAGAGACTGTTTTTTTTGTTTGTAAGTTTGTCCTTATTTCACAAAGAACACAAATGAAAAATTAAAGATACAACACTCTTCTGATGTGCTGATACCACTTCCCCATTCCTGATTATTTGCCCACACCCAACCCCTGTGCTTCTTCTATAATTAATAATAACCAATAGAAAGCAAGTTTTACTACAAAAGAGACATGTCCATTTCCTACATGCACGTTAACAAGCTTGAAAGCCATATTTTAACTGGAAACTTTTGTGTTTCAGATTTACTGAAGCTGGATGAAAATGTCTATTTTTGTTTGTGGGTGCCTTCATTAAGAGTTCAGCAGCTTCTGGGCTCTCTCATACTGAGAGTTCAGAAAATTTGAATACATCTGGGAAAACTCCCTATTCACGGAATGACCCTTTCCTCCTGCAAGAGAAGTTGTCTCTTGTGATTATTGTTCTATCAGGATTATTGCCTGGAGAGGAAGAAGGCCATTTGTATTAAAAAGTATGAAGCTTGCCCTCTAAACTGGGTATCTGGCAGAGTCTTATCCATTCCCACAGAGAGAGAGCCATGTGGGCTCAGCAAGATGGTGATAAGCAATCTCTCAGGCAGGACTGTAAGTAGTTCACTTCCCTTCTAACAGCTGGAGCCTCAAAATACCCTCCAGGTAAACTGGCAAGGCAGCATTTTGTAACCTTTCCAAACTGAGCCCTACTTGCCTTTTCCTTACATGGAGAAATAGGTAGGGTAAACACAGGAAACAAAGCTCCATGCAGAACACTGATTATTTTCCATCCTCCCCCTGACTAAGTGGGTAAACAGGAAGATAGTTGACAAAGATGGCTCAGATACCTACTGCAATTACTTCCTGAAAAGGGGAAAAAGGCTTGAAGATTAAATGGCAAACCCAATCTAAAGCATGGTAACTGGTTTGAAAAACATGTTTTTACTGAAAAATAGCTGAAAACAAAACCTCAAATAAGAACACACGCAAACCTCTTTGTTAAAGTAATATGGTCAGATCCAACTCCAGTCGAAACTTCCACACCTAGCACGCTCTTTTTGCTTTCTTTTCTTATCCTCTTCCAGTATTTGCAGTAAAATCAAGCATTGCTCTAAAATAATTCATCCTTGCCTGGCCATATTTTCAGGCTTTACTTATGCAACTCTATCTATATTTGTAGCTCTTTTTAGATCATCTGTTTATGTGTAAATACAAGACTTTGTACTTAAGAATAAACAGGTAAAAAACTATTGGCAAAACACTAGCATGTAGCATTACATCAGATGGAGTGAAGAAGTCGTCAATTATACGCTGCTTTGCAGGCTAGGATGCTGTCTAGGTCTTAATGCATTATCTTCAGCTACTGGGCTGCAGGTCAACACAAGCCTTTGGAACCTGATGCTGCCCTTCACAGGAACTGGCCAAATCATCATGAACAAGAATTCATTTTGAATTCTGCACCATTTGTCCTCTGAGTTACTCCTTTTCCACTTTTAGTTTCCCAACTAGTCTTACTCTTGCTTTATTTCCTAATCTACTTGCCGTACCTACTGTACTGCACCCCTTCTGGCTGTCTTGCTTCCCCAGTGCCTTCTCTCCAGAGCTGCAGGTCCATACTCAATCAGCTATCCTGCCACCCTTTCACAGTATGTCCATGTGGCTCACACAACACATGGTTATATACCCCCAAACCTACAGTTACCTGTGGCAATCAGGCTAGAATTGTGCTTCTAATGTAAACAGACATGTCTTCTACACCCAGACATTGACACCACCACCACAAACCCTCACTGCCCAGTAGCAAGGCAAGAGTAAATATTACAAAAATCAGAGCCCTATCCAACCTGGCCTTGAACACATCCAGGGATAAGACATCCACAACCTCTCTGGGCAACCTTCCCAGCTTCCCAGCTGTTTCTCTCCTGTGCTCACAAACAACTCTCCAGGTACTCTCCACAGAGCTTGACCTTCCAGACAGCCAGCTTTATTCACACTGCTGGACACAGCCCTAGAACTAAAGCTGCAGATTCAGATAAATGGGCTTGCTCATTACTTGTCTTTAAGCATTTTAACACCTTTTTTCACTACAAAACACATCACAGAAAAATTTAGATGAAGCCTGTGTGCCTAAAAAATGTCTTTGATTAATCTTACCTTGTCTGGTTGAAAGCAAAAGCTATGTGTTATCAGCACCCTCTTCTTTTGAGAATAAGCCCTTCTACCCTTCCTTAAAAATAGCTGCTGTTAGAAGACAAGACAAGCTTTGTCACACACATATGTTGCTCTTCCATTTACCATCATCTGCTTCCCACTCAAGTTAAATTTTGAGAACAAGCCTCCTGGCACAGTGTGTTTATTTTTCATGGTACAAAGAAGGTTCAAGTAAAAGCAACAGGATAAGACTCTCAGTTTTCCATAGCACAAATACAGAAATTGTATTTCCACAAAGTGTTTTGTCAAAACCAGCAGAAAGGTTTTTTTTAAATCTCTTTTTTCTTATTGTTGCTTGGCTTGCTCAAACCATATTTTTAGAAGTTTCAAGGGCAGAAAGTATAGATCTTATACAAAAACAAACAAAGTGATCTGCAGCACTAAATTAAGGTTGACATTGGTGAGAAAATTGACAATAAAACCTGTTTGCTCATTAGGATCTGAGCTATTTTAAAATAGCTGGACTCAGACCTGATCTGGCTTCTGAATTAGACATGCCAGATGCAGATATCAATTAATACAGCTGATACTGCCTAATGGGGATTTAAGAGGAAAAACACCTTCTAACACAGACTTCTTATAACAGCAGAATTTCCAGAAGGCAACTTCATTTTTATTTCCACTTACACACAGCTATTTAAAGCACAGAATATATTAAAAATCACCCTGCATAAATAACTTCTTAAATAAAAACACACAAC
>VXAX01005330.1:0-11014 GCA_013399835.1 Leptocoma aspasia | reverse complement strand
ATAGGAAATGTGTATTTTCTGATATACTTCTTGGAGTAATGTATAGAAAATTTAAATCCAGGACCAACTTCAAATAATGCAACCGTTGCCAAAATAATAATGCACTTCTCCAGGTTATACTGTGCAAATAAAACCATCAGCTTTTCTTTCTTTTCTACTGTGAATTATAAAATTTTCAATACTGATTTAGGCCACTGTAAAAATACCCCTGGGAAAAAAAAAAAAAAAACCCACACCATAGCTAGAGACTACTCTTCCCCAGTTTTATTGTTTGGTGGAGGAGCTGATCTGTATTTTTCAAGCTGCGTTTGGAGATTTTCTTCACTGACAGCAAAGGGCCCAGACCTTGTGCCTGACACAGGAACCCGCACTAGGAGTTCAAACTCAAACACTGTGAGTGTTCCACGGTTATGCACAAAGCGAAAAACAAGGCCATTTCCATGAACCATGGCAAACACCCAGAGCAAGAACTTTCAAAGCCATGTCATCTACTGACGTTAGCAACAAAATAATCATCCCGCCTACATAATAATAGTTCTGGAGTTGAGTTGTAGTGAAGGTACAAACCTTCCTCCCTTTCTTTCAACACTCTAAATATTTAGACGAATGACTTCTTCATCACATCAAACCTTGTTCTCTTGTGCACAAGAAAGTTAGTGTAATTTATTCCTTTTTTTAGTTTATTTTTTGTACATAGAACAAAGAATAAAATGATCCAACATCCCACAGAGACTGCCTCACTGACAAAAAAACAAAAGAAGAGCATTCATTTCTTGTAAGAGCCTGACTTAACATACCCACAAGTAACAATGGTTGAAAATTTTGCATTAAGTTGCTTAGCAGACATTTTACAATATAAAGAATATTTATACCACAAAAGCTGCCTACACACTATTTTTCAGAGGAAACACGATTAAAAGAAGTACTCAAAACTGCCCTGGTTGCACAATATTTTTTCATTTACTCATTCAGCATACAATTGCTCTGTGGATGTTGCTTCCCATCTGTCAGCAATGTTACAGCCAGTTTGAAATTTGGAGGGGAAAGACTACTATAAGTGACTTTTTAACTTAACTTACAATTAACTTTTTAATTCTAATAAATAGCTTCTTAAATTATACCTTGCTTAAGTGTCTTTGTTGCTGTAGTCATAACAGAGCAGCACCTCCTGATGCCAATTCCCAATCACTTCAAATGTCAAGTACAAGACAAACAGAACAAATACCAAGTACAAGAGGTCAAGGTATCTTAATGGATCACCATGGAAGTTGAGAAAAAAAAAGTATGGACATCAAACACTAACCAAAATTCAGTACAGTAAAGGACTGGAAACCAAATCCATTTATATAATTTATTGACTTGAAGGTTTATTCAGATTCCCCACCTTTAGTTCTTGCCTTTCATCCTGAAGTGCTCTTCTAGTAATCTTCTATTCCTGGGCATGTTTCATCACCTTCGTGTTTCTCCAGTGCTGTGTCTCCTGAAACTGTGTTTACAAAGCGCAGCAGCTGTTCAAGTAAACACACAGTGTGTTTTACCATGACATTATTACACTGAAATACCAAGGACACTGAAAAAATCAGTGTGCCCACTGCATATCCCTGAACATTTAAAAAGTCAATCAACTTGCCTTGCCTGTAATGTTTCCTGCGCCTCAAACCCAGTGTCCTGAGACTTTCTGTTTCGTTTTTCTCTGCTCAGTTGCTCCCAACCTAATTTTGAATCACTTGAGAGATGTGGAAACAGCAAACAACCACTGGTTATTGAATCTAAACAACTCAATTTAACTTGCTGATGCTTAAGTATTCTCAGTAAATACTAACTATATTAATTAGCCAGAATTGTTTTCAGTGCTGTACCAAATGAGCTAGCTGTACAAAAATACAGAGCTCAAGGCAAAGTGGAAGATGGTTCTTTATTCTCAAATTTCACCAGTCACTAGATTTTCTAGCAACAAATCTTTGTAATAATTGGGTAATGATACCTTGCTGAGAAAGTGACTTCAACAAAAAATCACCTTTACCAGTAAATCATCTTAAAATTTTCCTTCCTAGGTATCAGTTTTATGATTTGAAGAATACATTGCAATATGTTACCATCATGCACCTCTACACAACACTTTTGTTCCTGGTTGAAGGCTTGTTTGGCAAGTCTTTCTGAAAAGCTTTTTTTGCAGATATCTGAGTTAGGGGAGGAAAATTAGCAAAACTTTCATTACACAAAAAAAAGCACAAACCTCAACAAATAAAAAACCTAGCCAACAACAACCAAAATAACTTCATCATTGTCTCACCCATAAAACTTCTTTCAAGTGTCCTCTTGAATGATTATCCCCAATAAAAGATCATTTCTAATTAATCAAATACACAATGTAGAAACTATGAGAAGAATAAAAAGTAGCAAAAAGCATCCAACAGGGTATTTTATCTTACTTTAATAGTAAATGTAGAAAAGTTTCCCCCTTTTGCCCCAAAGCATTATCAACATTCTCAAAAAATTTTTTACTTGAAATCCAACAAAGATTTTTTTCAGTTGAATGTGTGACTCAGGGGTAGGGCAGCTAAAACCTTTACTTGTTTTCATATTCTAAACTGGACTTTGCTTCCCAGCTCAGAGCTCAGGTGCTCAAGACTTTGTGAAGCCAGTGCCAGGAAAGAGCAGGCTTCAGTGTAACAAAGATCTGAGAAAAAGTAAATGAAAACAAAAGAGCTTAAAACTTTGATGTCCCTTCATATCTCCAAGATATGACACTTCAAGGCAGATATCTTTATTGTCTTCATATAATCCCATACTTCCAATTTTTCCTGCTGTTTCTTTATTCCAACTGACCAATTACCCCATTTCTAAACTCCATACCAGATGGTTCTCTTGCTTTTTTATTGTCCTTATTATCTGCAGTTTGAAAATATGACAGAAACACCCTGTAAATGTATACATCTCAAAAATAAAACCTGCACAGAGTGTGATTTCATGCACAAAGGCATGACCTAGCAGGCAGAGTAAGGAAGCTGTGTGCAAGGAATAAGCCCTTGTGCCCAGACTGTCAGCATCTTTACAATGCATGGTTTCAGAAAATGGCTCCAAAGCCTTTGACATGCTAAAAGAAAAATACTTAGAAACAAAAGTATTATGTAAAGTTGCAAAGGGAAAAAAAAAAAAAAAGTAGCATCACATCTGACAATCATCTGTGTAGACTCGTCTATCACTGCAACACCACTCTAGCTGCCTTTGCCATTGGGATGAAAGATAAAAAGAAAGAACACCATTACTCTGTCCAGCTTTTGAAGCTGCACTGATCAGTTATGGTTTCCGACAAACAAATCAAAGCTTACACTTAATTAGTAGTTTTCCAGTATAAGTTCTGGAAGCTTCAGAAAAATTTTGACAAAAATAGGTTTAAGTTACAATAGGAGAGCTTTTCAAGCTCAAAGTACATGAGTGAACTATCCGGGTGGGAAAGAAATGGTTCAGATTCCAGTATTTTGCATCATCTTATTACATAAAACTACAGAATTTGGGTTTTTTTCCATTGCTGACATGAAAAGTTTCAAAATCTTAGAATATGTCATAACAGTGCCATTTTTCCAGCTAGCTCTGAGGTCAGTTTTCACCAAGCTATACAGCACCAACATCCAGCTGACAGTGACACTCCTGTTATTTTGCTGATGTCTCTGCAACACAGTGGAACACAGTGTTCCCTGCAAACATGGAAATAAAAGAAATTCCTATGCTAATGAGAGGAATTCATCTTGGCATAAGCAACCAGAATCAGTGGGATTATTCTGACATTTGTTATACATGCATGTCCACAGACACTGAAATTTCCCAATATATTTAATTACCAAAACCTTTCAAATCACTAATAATAAAAAGTTTATGATAACTCAACATGATGGAAAACAGGCCTGCACATTTCCAGTGTGCCAAATTTTCTTGACATTTAATATTGCAGATACATAAAAACAAGTGCAATCCACTATATTCAGTCTCAATTGTCATGTAATATTTAAAAGTCAGACTTTTTTACAGTTTGGAAAACAAGTCTGCAAGTGAACAAACAGAGAAGAAATCTCTTCAATTTTGACTTTAAATATAACTTTGTTAAAACAAAATAAAACCAGCAAAATATTTTTTCCTTGCATATTTTGTTAGGGGGGATCAGAAAAATTCAAAGCTTGTGTTCAATTATTCATGATCATTAAAAAGAGAATGAACAAGAAATCTCACTTTGTGAATACAGTTGTCAAAGTGAAAAGGGGAATAAAGCACAAATTGGCAAAGTGCAAGTAAGGTACACATATTTGTCTGAAAAGAACAGAATTCTAAACAGAAGGCAGAAAGACCAAGCCAAATGCAGAATGAACTGCTAAGTCAGTAAAATCCTGTGGGTTTAATACTCTTAAAGAAGTAAAAGTTAGCAAAAGTATCCCTGACACAGTATCAACCAGGATTTCATCAAAACAAGAGAAAGGGAGGGAAAGCAATGCATTGTAGGAAGATGCTTCCTCAACAAGATCCATATCTAACAGTACTAACCAGTACTTTCTGGTCTGAAGTACACTACTGTTTCAAACAACACATATATGTGAGATCTTACCAACACCTCCTCTAGAGGTCAGGAGTAGGTATCACAGAGTATATAACCAACGTGCCACATATGTAAACACTAAATTGCCCTTCCTGATGGCTGCAGAGATACTAAGAACTGACAGAAGCACTTTGAATAGTGAAAATATACATACTTCCTTTATGAGATGCTTTTCAACCAACTGGTCTCAAATCCCCAAAACTGTATGACTGTATTTTTGTTAAACTTCAACTGTTGTTTTTATCAATTTTTCAGCCAGATATTCTTCACCAAAGCTTTAATGGAATCCCATAATACAAAAAAGCCCGCAGTTCCTACTGTTTTTGTAATATTTGTGCATTTAGTAAAACAGGAGATATTCATTAATGCTTTTCTGTCACTGCATCACCACCAGAAAAACTGGTCCCACTCCACAGGAAAAAAAAAAAGAAAAGGGTGAATTCAGCACAATATTCAGCGTATCGTGTCACTATTGGGTATAGCTGTGGTAAACCTATCCAATTTCAGATTACAGGGTAAGGCTAAGAAAATGAAAGCAGTCACGAGGTGGGAAACACAATGAGTACTAAAAATAAATAGGGATTAATATATAAAATCTCAGTTTTGGGATAAATGTATTGTATGAAAGATTCTACAAAAACACATGGAAAAGTCATGAAAACCAAATCAGAAAAGAGTTACTTTTAAGAGTGAATCACAGAATTGTGTGGACATACCACACTTGGAACAATTATACAATTCTGTACAGTGATGCATAAATATCCCAATGTACCCTGATACAGCTCAGCTAGAAGTTTTCAAAGCACAATGCCAACTAATGTCTACACGAAGGAGGGGTTAACAGGACAGTAAACAGTGAGGGAATGTAACACCACTGCTGAAAGTGAGTACATAAATTTCAAAGGCCTGGTGCTGTCACAGACTTTGAAATTGGCTTGGAAACATCCTAGCTCAGCTGAAGTCCAAAGAATTGCACAGACTTGGGCTGCCAAAGGGAAACACAAGCGGTCAAGAAACAGCTTGTGCACTAGAAGTGACTCCTAACACATCCCCACGGAACAACAGGAAGAAAGACATGACTTTTATGACTTCCCTTAACAGCTGCAGACATGTAATGGCTTACTGTGCTCTTAAGTATTAAGCAACAAAAAAGAAAAAAAAAAAAGGTTCTGTTTACCAAGGCAAGCGCTACACATAATCAACTGTAAGCAATCTCTTTATGGAGAGCAATTTATAATAACAAGCAAAACCCAAGATTGTGATGGCTTGGAGGGAGGATAATACATTGCTGAAACCATTTTACATAAGCGACAGCAAATGACAGGAATGCAGGAAATTGTGGTTTCAGACACTAATTTTTCCTCTTACAGAAGACGTATAAGGGATTGCTAATGGCAGTAAGGAAGTTAGTTAATATCAGACCCTCATCTGATGGATGTACTTAGATCAACCTGCTGGGTTCAAAACTGATATAACTAAAGTTTAACAACTAGTGATCAACAGGACATTACACTGAACTATCCCTCTTCCCCAAAGCATGCTGAACTCCTATATAGTCTGTGTTGCACATACACCTTATTGAATTCCCCCTCTGTACAACTGTAAAATTTGACTGGGTTTACGTTACAGACTGCAATTTCTTCCTAAAAGAACAGAAGCTTATTTTGCAAGTTTGTCGGAAAACTTAAATATTGATGGCATCAGCAAGAGTCATTCAACAAATTATTTTCCTGTTTCAGAATCAGCATGAGTAAATGCAATTGATTCTATCATCAAAGAAAACAAATTTGGGAGTAGAGAAATACATCTCTGACTCACTGTTAGCAGTTATTTGATCAAAGAAAAATCCCTGAGCTGTTTCCATCAGAGACTGCTTTGCAGTCATCAAGATTTACTAAAGTAGGCAAATTACATAACTAAATGGCAAAACACATAACTATAGCTTTTCAAGTTCACAAGTGACCACTCATGAAGAACTCAGGAAAAGTGTAATTTTCTTCTTTTCTCTAGGATTCCAGCCTCTCCTCCACATGCATCTTCAACCTAGCCCTAGTTAAAAACACTGTCTTGAAAACCAATAACTAACATCCACTAGAGATTGTACTAAGAGCTCTGCAGAAGACTTTAGAGCTTTGAATAGGCAATGCCAGCTCTACCTGTTCGGATATCCTGGGAGAAACCTGTATGTTGGCATGTGTAGCTGCTGTAAGGTAACCTGTCAGGGTGCCCTGTGCCAATCTGTGTGGCAGAGTAGTGGATATTATTAAAAGACAACATTCAATCTCTCTGAAGCAGGTTCATGAAGAAGGCACAAGGGCATTTGAAAGAGGAGGAAGCTCCCTATGAACCCATTCTCTGCAGCATGCTATGGGAAAATCCATTCAGGATCCATCTGATGCTACATGAAAATGCAGTTCCCAGCGTCTGAATGGATGTAAGATTTACTTGCTATCTGTGCTCCTCTTCTTACTCTATCTTATTAAACCAGCTACTTTATTGCTCCATTTGTTGTCAGGTCTTTCTAACTGAGTTCCAAAAGAACCCTGCAGCATTTCTCTCTCCCTCTCATCCCCCACCTCCTCACAGTGCAGAATGAGGATGCAGACGTTATTCACATACAGAAGTTCAACAAAAACAAACATCTTACAACTATTCATCCTCTCAAGCTTCAGTACAAAATCAGAGTGTAGCTTTTGCTTACCCATAAAAATAAATTGAACTCTGCACAGACATATACATATATATATATAAAAATCTCTATGTCTGCAAGAGTTTAGGTTATCCCTTCCAACTGACTAAAGATGACCCCTCTGCCAGAGATGATTGCTTTGTAATAGGAGAGATGGAAGTTCTGGCTAACCTGGGGATCATAACTTCTAAGACTAGGGTAGCCATCACTGTTGCTGTAGCATCTCAAACTACTGTAATATTTTTGTTATAGGAAATGTAAATCACAGCTTGGAGAGATGGAGCTACTATAATATTTTTTATTTATTTTAAACAATAATTGAAAACAAGGGGGTATATGCCACCCACAGGTGAGTTTTTCAAATTGCTCATAAAGCCCCCTAAGCAATGCTACTGGTTTAGCTGTCCAGGAACATGGAAAACAGAAACTGCTAGAAGTAATTGTAGCAGAGAAACATGATCTTATTTTTTAAACAGCCTGAGGGCTTTATCCATCACTCAGCTTTCCTTAAATTTTAAAATTACAAGAAACCAAACACAGCAATAGCATATCGGTGGTTCTAGCGGTGGTTTTATGTTTGTAGGTAATAACTTAATTTTAGAACCAACCATTTTTTTATTTCCTATTGTTTGGAAAGAACCACTGAAAATATTAAGAAGAGTCTATTACATATGTAAATATTCACCAATTCCAGTTACCCATAACTTCTTCTTTAGATTTCAGGACAAAGTTTCCCCCCAAACTTCTAAACTTGTGGGCTGCCCGTGTAATCTGAGTGAGAATGCTGTAGCTAGGTTTGCACAGACTGAGCAGAGATGTGTTCCTTTGGTTAGTTTGCAAGTGTACACCACACACACAAAACAAACAAAAGAAGACGACAAAAGAGAAACCAGGTACAATACACAGCAAAGGTTTTTCAAAATGTGAAAGTTCACCTCTAATACCTTTCTCTTTTTATAATAGCTGCAGGGTTGTGGCACCCAAAAACCAAAGACATTTTTGTTGTTGTTATAGAGACACTTTCTAAATAGAAAACTGGGAAGGCAAAAGGTGAGTCTTTGAAATAGAAACTGCAAACCATGATGAATACAAATAATAAGTATAAATGCACAATCAACATCAGCATTTTACCAGGAAAGAAAGTCTAAACATTTCATTACTATTTAGTGCAAAGACAGAAAGAGGGGTGGGAGAGAGAGGATCTATTTATCCAGCCTGCCTCTGTTTCAGGGGAAATACCAGGTATTTATTTTAGTTTAGCTGTCAAAATGCCTCCTGGCTCTCCTCATATGGAAGCTGCTCCTGAGCGACCCAAGAGTCAGTATAATTTCCAGTGGGAAGCTTTAAAACTGTAAAACTGCAGGGTAGGAACAAGGAATGAACATCTCAGACAACTGTGCCATGGGGGCAGAAGGGAAAAATGGGGCTGGATCCCCTTTTCCCCATTCAAGTCTAGGCTTTTCCCATTCATCATCCACAGCCCCTCCCATATCAGTTTTTTCATCTTCTTTCTTAATTTTTTTTTAATTAATACTCCTTAGTCTGCTTGAAGAAAAAGCTTCAAGCAAGAGTATTTCTAAATTCTAAATTTCTAAAATGCTCCTTTTTACACAAATCTATTGAGTGTTTTTATGGGACCATTCAGAAAACTGTCAGTTTCCTATTTCCCCACTGACACACTGGCTTCTGTGATTTCTCACAAAGATTATCTCTGTCACTTTGTGTGACATAACAGAAAGGAGTTCAGAAAATGAGGTGTGACATGCCAACTAATGCACTGAGGCAGTAGGGAAATTGAAAAGCAGTACATGTTTTAAAACTTAGTTGACTTCTTTCTGCCCTACTCCATCCCTCCTCTCCCCGAAGCCCAAATGGTTTCCCTGCAAATTTGTGAGAGTCTTCTCTACAATAGCTACATTTAAGCAGAAAGTTCTTCTTGGGACAAACAAGTGGTATCATAAACCAAAGTGCAGACAAGTGATTTGTATTTAGTGCAGTCCAGAATCTGAAATCACATGTACAAGATTCTTCCAGAAGTGGGTAAAGAAAAAAGCTACCAAGAACAAAGCCATATTTGGACAAGACCAATAAAAAAAGTTGCAGTGCGTAAGCAGTCATTAAACGAGGGAGAGACAGGGAAATGTGCAGCATCTGTGAGCAACACAGTGCCATGAAATCGAAGATGCACCCTAAGAAACAGTTCTTTCTTCTTGAAATAACCTTTGCTTTCTGCCCCATGAACAGTCGTTTAATGCAGATGCATGCATGGTTCCTCCACATGTCCACAGAGCCAGCTGAAAATGGGCTAGTTACCAGAAATTTAAGAGCACACTGGAAAGGCTGAAAGCCTCTTTATGACTTAGAACAATAGAATATCTAGAGTAATAGAATATGAATGTCTTCCAAAACAGTGTATAAGAAAAGGTATCACAACAGGACAGTGTTATGTGGTAGGGCCTCTCAATAGCAGAAAGAGTTTAAGATATCCCTTCCAACTGACTAATTTTATTATCAGGTTATTATTAAATTGCAGTACTACAGTGGTATCTTTGCATCCTTCCTATAACAGCCTATTCCTGTTGGCTCTGTCATGCTAAGAGAAAAAAACAAACAAACAAACAAGCACATCCTCGACTGTGAACATTCCTGGAGTTAGAGAAACCTATTCTCTCAAAAACTGAACTCAGACATTAGTTTGTTGTAACACTGTGATCAGAGAGTGTCTTTCTTTTTCATATAACCTCTATGACAGTGTCATGACACTGGATAACAATAATAATTCCAGGATCGGGATGCCATTATTATTCTACAGTAAAAATATTCTTAAGAGTAACTTCAACTAAATTTGAGGATTATGTTTAAATGTGGACAACTCCTGAATTTGACACAAGAATTTAGTCAAGCTTCAAGAAGAAATTTTCAAAGCATTTGGACGGCCAGCTGGAAAATTTAGTTATTGTACCTCAAGAACTACAACATGGGTAATACCCTATTCATAAGAGAAATCCTAAAAATACTTAGAACACAGGAATCAGTGTGCTCTCTGACCTAAATTCCATTTGCTGAGTATAATTTTATATTAAATAGGTTATGTAGAGGTTATATATAGGCTCTCTCACAATAATGTCATCACTTTCCCATTTTAGTGGTAAAAACTGTGGAGTTTTTATATGTTCTGTTGGAGGACATATGCAGAACATAACATTTTAATCACTTTTTCTCTGCAGATTTTAAGAGTATAATCAAAAAAATCAAAAATCATAGTTAAAAAAACCTCAAATCCCAAAGCATCCCAAGCTATGCCTTGATTGAAGCAATTTTAACTTCTAATGTAATAAAATCAGATTTAATGGTTTATATAAAAAGAATGAGGCAGTTCAAAATATCATTTAATGTACGGTATATTTTAGTAACTTCTACTTAGAAACATACTGTGATTATTTTTCTTTCTTTCTGCAACCCTCATTTAAAGAAGAGCTCCTTAATATGTATATAAACATTTCAGATTTTCATATGAAAAATTCTACAGAGGTGGAAAACAACATTATTGTTTTGTTGAGATAAGAGGTGGTAGACTTTCGTAGCATCACAGAAATAATATTTGAAGTTCAGTACCAGCAGTCTTGTAACCTCAAGAGTGTCCAATACCATAGGGCTAGACTCCTCCTACACACACTATGCTCACAAACAGAGCACGAGTAGCCAAGCTGGCTGCACACCCAAAGCTCAGGGACTGG
>VXAX01005306.1:17339-35427 GCA_013399835.1 Leptocoma aspasia | reverse complement strand
CCCAGGGATCCTTTGAGATAGATTAAGAGAACCTTCGCTCTGTGNCAGAGAAGGAGAGAAGATGAGTTCCTGTGCTCTCAGGAGAGAAGAAGACGAGCTCTGTTCCCAGGGATCCTTTGAGATAGATTAAGAGAACCTTCGCTCTGTGGAACAGCTCATCTTTAAAACGGTAACCCCAAAGTGGACATGGCCCATAACACAGCTCTGGGAAGGCTGTGGAAATGAGAAGGGCTTCACGAAGCAGGTTTTCCCCGGGCGGGTGCTTGTGAGGACATTGAGAGCCACAAGAGAACTGGTTTTTTTCACCTTATGGGGAAGTTTTCCATATCATGAACAAGAGGGACTTCTCTCCCTGAGAGAGTTGAGGAAAGACTATTTTATAGGTGGTGAACTGACTGGAATTTTAGGTTTTGTTTCTTTACATTGACAGTGGTTTGTGGGGGGAGAAGTGTCTGAAGGGTTCGTTTTGATTTTTACTTTTTTCCCTTTCTTTTAGTTATTCTTAATAAACTTTCTTTATGCTTTCTTGAAGTTTTGAGCCTGCTTTGCCTTTCTCCTAATCCTATCTCACAGCAGAAAATGAGTGCACTGGCAATTGGCCAGTACTGAACCCACCACACTCAGTGGTGCATTGATTGGAAAAAATTCAAAATTGGGAAATTCTAGAATTGGCGAACCAAAACCACTATACTATAACTCAAATGTGTTTTCTTTTGGTGATAGGAGAAGGAATAAAATCTGTCATCACAGGAATATCTTTCCAAGGGACCAGGGTTTTTTCATTCTTTTCTGTTCCCTCTTCCACCACCCCCTCCTAAGGCTGGGTACTGAACTGTTACTACCCCTGGATGTGATCTGCACACCATAGGCATGAGGTAACTTGAGCATGGTAAAAGGAATGTTGTAAAAACTGTCCTCAGCTTAAACATCAGATGGTCAGAGAGTATTAAAAGTCAAACCATGCCAAGTTTCTGGTTTGGTTTTGCTCTGCTTCCCACATATTAATGTGCAGGTCCAACATGTCTACAAATGTGGCATCTTAACTGTGGCATCTAGAGTTTGTAAAGCATATTTTTAAATTTTGTCGTCGTTGTTAAAAAAGCAGACTTTTCTCTCTCTCAAGTGCTGTTTTGGGAGTGGATGGCTGAGCTTGCTGCCTGCAGTGTAGTTGTAAATAAGGTTCTTGGTGAAGGAACATGTCTTGCAACACCAATAAATGGGAGAAGACACCAATGAAAAGGTAGACAGGCCTTTAATGGCATGATCCAGAATCCTCTTTTAATAACAAATCTAATGACAACTGTGTCTGATATGAACAAGAAATGGCATAATTGTTTATTTTTTTTTAAGATGTGATCTGAAATTAAGACAAATGCCAGGTGGGTCTGTACACAGACAGGGCTTCTGTGATGCATGCCAGATTTTATGGCCAAGAAATTTGCCATGCAGTTGAACCAGATTGTGGTTCCTCAGTCAGAGTCCTACATTCTGTTTGCAGTGTGTAAACATTCTCCAGCTGCTTTCCTAAAGAATGCAAAGATATGTAGAGAGATTTAGCCTTGGGATTCAGTCACATTTCCAGGCAGGCAGTAACATGGAGCAGAAGTCCTGTCTCCAGAGTGTGCCAGAGGCGAAGGAAAACATCAGTGCACCAGGTAAAATGTCTGAGTGTAGAGTCACATGCTATTGTGTTAAAAGGAGATATATAAAATTATCTGTGTTTTCAGCTCCAATTCTTGTCTGGAGAAGCAGCAGCGGGTCCAATTGCACAGCAGTCCTGCCGACACTGGTTTCACACACAGGGGTACCCCCATGTCCTGCAGAGCTCATCCCACCCTCTGCAGGGATGGTCCTGTGCCGTGCATTCCTGAGGAAACATCAGCCCCAGCCTCCTCCAGAGAACCTGTGCCAGAGCTTGCTGTGCTCCAGGCAGGGCAATATGGGCCAAGCCAGAGGCAGAGCAGCCATGGAGGAGCACTGTGCTGACACCAGTCCCGCAGTATCTTTGCCAAAGCAGAGCTCTCACCCCTGAGGCCCCTCTGGTTCAGGAGCTAAGAACAGGAGGAATTATTAACGTGGTCCCTACCAGGAACCCAGCTCTGGATTTGCTTTGGTAGCTCCCTTCTTCCTTTCAGTACAGACGGCATCAGTGTTTACTTTAAACCTGCTTTCCAGCCATTTGCAGCTCCAGAAATAAAAGGGATAATGTCGCTCCTCATGACCCAGTGTACTGGCCTGTATGGGGCAGGGCCGCTGTATAGGTTGATGGCCAAGTCTGCCTCAGGCTCTGCAGAATCCAGGAGGGCTTCAACCCCTCGAGGGAGAAAGGGACTGAGCTGAAGGGAACATACAGTGACTCTGAAGACAAGATTTGCTGGAGGAGCTACATGAGCAATGAAGTGACAGGAGAGTGATGGTGTATAAATCACTGTCATTTCATGGGATTCTGGCTGTATTTGGGATCACAGCTCACCTCAGCTTGCAGGCAGAGCTACTCTCTGGCCTCGCAAAGCTACCAACCCCAATGCTCATGGAGGTCTTAACATCAGCTGGCTCTGCTGCCACTGCCAGCACAGTCCCAGCCCCTTGGAATGCAGCACCTGCTGCTGCTGCTGCTGAAGAGCACAGCCACTGGAGGTTCTGCAGACGACCTCGGGAGCCAGCACACAGTGAGCCCATGGACTCCCACCCAGCAGCCCAGTTACAGGCACATGCCACACGAGGAAAGGGCCTGAACAGCAACCCAAGCTCTCTTCCTCATGTGGAGGTGCAGGAGTAGCTGGCAAGCAGATGGAACCAAAGGTGTTTGCAAACTCTCAAATGGTCCCCGTGGGCTTTGTCAAACCAGCCTAGCACTGCTGGAGCACGGGCATGTTTCAGTTCAGCCAGAAGGAACTAATTTGATACCAAACTCATTATGTCCACAATGGGACTTTTACTGTGTTCACAGGATTAATTTAACTGCAGGTGACTGATGTGTGAGGCAAGGCCTTAGATGGACATTGGTGTCTGTGCACATGGAACAGTGGTGGGATCACGTTGTGGGTCAATAAACTATACAGAGAAGAAAGAAGTGTGCTGATGGACCACTGAGCTGCTACTGGAGCTGCTCAGGCTATCAGTGATCGTCTTCTTACATAGGATCTACAGTGAGAAAACACCTCTGCGTAGGAAAGGAGAAATGTGAAAGATTTTCTTGCCCCAACACAACCCGTTTTGGATCAAAACATTTCATCACCAAACTCTCAGTGCTTGTGTTAGCCAGGGGCAGCCATGTGAACAGCGACACTCCAGATCCTGATCCATGCCACACAGAGCTGTGTGCCAGTCCAGCAGCTGTTGCAGGTCTGGTGGCAGGCAGGACAGCTGTCAGCCACCCAGGCTGGCATGTTTCAGCCCTGGTTTGTGCTCAGGCAGGTGGAGCCTCATAGCTGACATGCACTTTGGTAGAGTGGTGCCCTGTCCCCCCATCCACATTCACTGCACACAGTAGTCAGCCCTGCACACATCTGAAGTCACAGACGAGACTTCTCTAAAGGCAGCAGGATCCTTTTTAACCTTTAGTCACTATATATAATGGTCACTACTTATATTGTTATAATAATATATATTATAATATTCTTTACTTAAAAAAGGGCAAGCAAAGTCTCCTGCCTCTCACTGATTCCAAGCACAACTGACCCAGAGATATTTGCTACCAAAACGCCTTTGCACCAAGGCAAGCACAAGTGCCTGTGCTGCCAACCAGACAAATCAGTTAAGCAGCTCTATCCATCTGTGTGTTTGAGCCTCTCCATAGTATCAGTCTGACTGGTGCCATCTGTCCTTTTTCTCCCTCTGCTTATATAATCCAATGCCACACTGGCTTAGTGCTGAGAACTGCCCTTCTCCACATGGCACATCGTCCCTGTATCCACGTTTCTTTGCAGGCAGCTCCTGGCCAGCCAGCAGCCACTGGCTCCTTTACACCAGCCAGGGTGCCATCTCGGCTGGTGGGCAAGGCCCCTGCAGAGTGAGGACTCAGCATGACACCAGGCAGTCCCAAAGACTCTTGTAGTCCCAACACAGATGAACAAGATGTGTCTCCCTACCCATGCAGATGAATGCACAGATGAAGGAACAGTGGTGGCCTGTCCCAGGAGTTCCCTCAAAACACACACGGGCACAATCACCTGCAAGGACAGAGCCACACACCCCCAGCAGTGCTTGAGCAGCCCCGTGTGCTCTCAACGCTTGACAGAGCTTGCATGAGACTCATAGCAGAGAACAACAGGATCTTGCCTCTCCCACCTTTCTGGGATGTGACACCCCACCGTGTTCTGTGATGCCAGACTAGATCGTCTAAAATTCCTCAACCCCTAACTTCTCCCTAACATCACAGGCCTCATCCCCTCTTGTACCCAGACATGTTCTCCTCTGTTTGCTCTGTATGGCAGGTGCCCTTTCATCTTTCCTGCAGGGCAGCAGAAGAAGAGAGGACCCAGAGTAAATTCTGTGTGTGCTGCTCCCCCAGATGGGAGTACCTCAATCCAGGAGGACATGACCTGGGGCACACCATGCTGTTGATGCACTCTCCTGCTCCCCTTCATGCTAGGGACAGCTGGGAAGCAGGGCTGTGCAGGAGCAGGGAGTCTGGTACCACAACCACGAGGAGAGATGACTCATGCTGGTCTCAGATCTCTACAGACCCAGCTGCACCTTCAGCCCAGCCCTGTCAAACAACATTGTGAACAGCTGTTATTTTCTGTGCTGGCCATCTTTCCCTTACTTTCTGAAACCTGTGGGACCTGTCATGTGGCTCTCCAGTATATACCAGCTTTGGCATGTGTCCTGATGGGACCAGGAATCTACTGCACCACAGAGACATGATACCTTGGTGTCACCAGAATCCTGCCTGCTTCTTGTGGTTGGGTCATGGTAGATAGACCTCTTAGAAGACAGCTCAGTTTCACAGAAACCTTTTAATAAGAAAGTCCCCATAGTCCCATGAAAGACTTCCCTGGATGGTTGCTTCACAATTAAAAGCCTGCCATTTGCTGTTCTTGCCTGCTCTGACTTCCCTGCTTTCATGTGGCAGAGAAGACCACAGAACCACAGAACCATAGAATGGTTTGGGTTGGAAGGGACCTTAAAGATCATCCAGTTTCAGCCTCCCTGCCATGGGCAGGGACACCTTCCGCTAGACCAGGAGGCTCAGGGCCCTGTCCAACCCAGCCTTGTCTCTGCTCTGGAGCTTCCTTCCTGACACAGGGCCACAGAAAACTGTCCTTTAAACTTTTTCCTGAACAAATACAGTGATTGTGCTTTATTGGCTTCCCATGATGAGGCAGGTTTGCTAACCCTGTTAATAGTCCTCTTTCAAAGCTCTTTGAATGTAATTTTTGGCATGTGCATTAAGACCTGGATGGACCATCTGGTAAAGGCTTCACAACCAAGTCTTACCACTGGAGCACCCTAAAATTAATAGACCTCCATTAAATTATTAGGAGTCCCATTATGATTTATATTTCTGGAAAGAATCTGTCTTTGAGTTTATTCTGTTTTCTAGTTTCTAAACCTGCAGCACATACTTAGGTTCTAGTCTGACCCACACTTCAAACTCAGAGAAAGTTATAGTGCCACCAGAAGAAGTGGTCACAGTCTCTATGTGTCCTTCTTCTGTTGTGTGACCAAATGGTGAATCAGAGTGCTGAAATGAACCAGATGAAAACCAAGCTGGCAAATCAGAGCAGTTCATGTCATGCTGGATCAGCATTTCCAGCCACTTTATCAAACAGCTGCTGCAGTGTAAATGTGGTGGAACTGTGCAATGAAGCAGCTGGAACTTAGAGGGATGTTGCTTTTGATGGCAACATCAGCTCAGTCCATCAGACCACAGCCTGAGTTCTCTCTGAGTTCTCTGAGTGCTGCTCTGCAAAGATGAGGGCATGTTTTCAGACTAAGCTGCCTGCTTACTTGACCAGAGTGAACCACATCAATGGAAAACACTTTGAGCTAGGTGAAAAAAATTCTTAGTGTTGGCAACACTGAGACTGTGATATGAAGAGGTAATTCCTGTCTCCTGTTTCTACACATTTTCCTGTTCAGGTGTGCAAGGAGTACCGTTTTCTCCCAGCCACCCTGTCATAGCTCTCATACTCCTTTCCAGGACTCCTGTAGATATGAGCAGCTTCAGGATTCCTTGAACTCGATGGCCATCAGTGTGACTGTTTGCATTCATGTTCAAATGAATCAAGGTTATTACTGTTCAGATTCCTCTGTCAAGCTTTGTTGTCTGTAAATAGTAAATATCTGCAGGTAGTTGCAACTGCAGGAATGGGTGTACAGAGCAGCTGTATTTTTGTTCTGCCTCATGCAAAGCCTCTTTTAGGCATGACAGTGGTGTGAAGCACAAAGTATTTGGGTCTGGAGTGTTTTCTCCTATGAGGCACGGAGAGAATTTTGTCTACTTCAAGATCTCATCAAGATCAGACAGGTATCAGTCCTCCTTGCTTTCACTTTCAAGCCTTCTTAATTAGTCTGGGAGCTAAACAGTTGGTTGATTTAGCTCTAGCTGAGTGTTAAGCTTCTGCTCAGATAATATTACTTGAAGAGCACAGCCCTTGCTTTCATGTTCACACTGTTCATCTTCAACATGTGGCAGAGGTGAGCACCAAGGAAAAGACATAAACCCCACCTCTGCCACTCAACCCACTGTTCCCTCAGATAGAAATGCACATGGCCATGGCATGCCAGCAAACCTCTCATTGCAAAGCAGCAGGTTTTGGGTATACTATACGATAATAATTTCCCACCCTGCTGTGTAGGGGAACTTTCAACCACAGTGCCAAAATTTACAAACACCAAGAGCGTGACAATAAAACACAAGGAATTGAGGTGCAAGGGGCACCCAGGCTAAAGGCATCCAGTGACTATTCACATCCTCACAATGGAGCTGTGTTTGGTGGACTACAGCTGTGTTTGTGGCACCAGCCACACCCAGGCAGAGAGGAACCACCCTTGATGGGGGATGTGGTGTCCACAGATCACAGTTTGGTATTTGTGACAGAAGTGGCTGCAGTGTGCTCCCTTCTACATTAATTAGCAAAAGCTCTTGATTTCCCAGAAAGCTGCCAACACATCCCTACTTCTACCTAAGTACCCACCACACAGGTATCTGCTGAAACAGCAGCAGTGTCTGAGCAGCAGTGCTAGACAGCCTCCTCTGTGAGACATACCGGAGCAGGTATGAGCATCCAGCAGACCTGCCTGTCTCCTAATTCGCATCTGTAGAGGCGTCTCTGGAAAGGAGAAAAGAGCCCTCTCCTCCTTACCCCTTCTCATATCTCAGCACACAAGGATACATCCATCCCTCTAGAATAAGCTAGTGGCAATCCCTTGCTAACACAGGTGGTGGGAAGTGAGCCAACACTCAGGGAGATGGTGGAGACCAAGGCTGGTGTTTTCCCAGCAAGGAGAAAGGAAGGAGCTTCCTGAAGGACAGGAGCCTTCGTCTTTAACAGGCCTTCCTCTTGTGACCTCTGCTCCTCTTTCCACAGCATGAGTCAGTGTTGAGGACTGGTATTGCTAACAGAGAGGGGAATCCCTGGGGAGGGAGGCAGGTCAGACACTGGGCAAGCTGCCTGGGTCACGGTTTGGTGCAGTGCGTTAGCAAGCGTGAGCTGCGGGCTGGGTGTCTCCCTTGAAAAGGCTCCATAGCTCAGAGGCTGCCAGGCCTGTGGGAGCTGATTGCGGTGTGGAGTGAGAGTGAGTGAAGCATTCAAGTACAGCTACTGCTATACACTCGTGGGTCCAGCATGGAAGGCTGTGCTGCAGCATCTCAAGTGTATACTATATGCAGAAGTTACCCAGTCTGCTGGGCTTGCAGAAGGTCATTATCTGGCTGCTGCCTTACTTTCCAGAGACACCTGCTTTCCTTTGGTTGCTGGACTTTGAGTCTGGGTTTTTCCTCTTTGTCGTTTTTTGGCCACGCCAGGAGATGGCAGGGAATCTCCTGTAGGCCCCAGGGCCTGAACTGAGGGCTGAGATCGCGGGGAAGGAGGAACTCGCTGAGGAGCAGTTCCTGGTTTATGCTGTCGGCAGGGAGAAGGACTTTCCTTCTGAGGCAGCAGCTGGCTTCTGGAGGAAGTACTGGGGTTCCTGGAAGGAAGGACAGGGCTCCGAGGGGATGCACCACTGGACCTCTGTGAGCTGCTCCGTGGAGGAAGAGAAGTGGAACTCGGTGACGAAGGAAACTGACTTTGTACCTGTGTTGTTCGGCCCTCGTATGGGACACTTCCAGCTGATCTCTGTGTCTGAGGTCTGCAGAGGAAAGAAAGAGGGAGGATGAAGGGGAATTTTGCAAAGGACTCTTGGGCTCCTGGCAGGACTGGCATGAATATTGCCAGGCAATTACAAGGAGTCTCCAGCACCAGGATGGCAGAACCTGGTTCACGCTGTGAACCAGATGGGGCACCAGTTTGAACACCATCCTGTAACTCAATGCAGTTAACTGCTAAGTGTTTGCCTTGATCCTTCAGCACTTTCTGAGTCAACATGCAGGTGTGATATCTGGGACTCCTCTTAACATGCAGAATGGATGCAGCAAACTTTTCCAAGGCAGGAGATACAATTTGGGAACGTGGGCATGAGTTAGATTGCACCAGTTGGCCTCTGATGGTAACTGTGATGGAAGATAAACCAACCAAGGCAATCCCAGCTGGCAGCCTTGCTGCCCTTCCTGCTCTAATCGCAATAGCCAGGCCAGGAGGGGGGGGGCATCTGCTATTATTAGACCAAGTGTCCTGGCTCTCAAGATAGGCACATATTCCATTTGCCATCTGTTAAAGGTGGGATAGAGATCTCCTGTCAGTTGGACAGTTTTCCTTATCTCTTCCAAGAACAATGTCTCCCTCCAGGGAGGTATCTCCTGTTAATGGGCCATTGAATGACTCACTGCATGACTAATAAGATTACATCATTCCATTGTGAGATGCTCTGCCCAGGGGGAGGAGCCAAGCACCCCTACCAGCACAAAATCAGCATTTTCTGAGACATCAGACAGCCTCTTCTCCAACAGGAGCCACCTGTTCTCCACTGGATTCCCAGAGGAAGACCAGGCCCATCTCCGCCAGCGCTGGACATTTCACCAGAGGGAACCTACACCTTTTCTACAGGATCACCTCTTCAACAGGACTTCATCTGCTCCTCCAGGAGGACTGCAGCTACCATTTAACTGGACTGTTATCAACACCCTGACTCCTCAGGGGGGCCAGGTTCCTGACTCTATCAGTGGTTTTGTTTGTACTAATTGCATTTGTATATATATTTCTCCTAGTAAAGAACTGTTATTCCTATTCCCATATCTTTGCCTGAGAGCCTTTTAATTTCAAAATTGTGGTAATTTGGAGGGAGGGGGTTTACCTTTTCCATTTCACTGAAGGCTTTTGCCTTCCTTAACAGACTCCTGTCTTGTCAAACCAAGACACCAAGTGAAAGGGCTTGTGAAAGGAAAGGTCTCAAAGCCAGGGCAAGCAAAGAAAGGCTTCAAAAAAAAGAAGACAGAGAGGTGAGTATTTCACACACCTGTGGGCTGAAATGACTGTAGGAAACAAGGATGGACTATGCATTCAAGCTGAGTAAAGGATGAAGTCATGGGAGGTGAGCAAAGCCCTGGCTGTGTCTCCTCAACAAGCCCAGCTCTTTGCATTTCTCACCATTTTGGTCTTACCTGCAGGCAGCAGCTGCATCCTGTGGGGAGCTGCACAGCCCTGCCATTCCAGTGGCCACAGAGCTCTCCGACCTCGCCACCTCCAGCAGCATTTTCACCGGCATGATGGGACGAGGAATTCTGCTCCTTGTGCTTATGGCTCTCTCTTCTCTCCCCAGCAGCGCAGCCTTCTTCTCTCCCTTCTGTGGGATGGAGTCATCAGAGTCGTGGGTGTCCTCCTCAGAACCGGTGGCTGACAGGGTTTCGGAGGCTCGCTGCCGCTCATCGCTGGAGGAGGCCGAGGAGGAGGCACCTGAGGCCAGCAGGAGGAGGCGGCTCTGTCTCTTCTCCATCACCAGGCGAGCCAGGTCAGGTTGCTTTGCCCTCTTATAAAGCCTTTCTTTGGCTGAGAGTGAAGTCGAAAGGTCTGAGCCAGTGTCCTCCTCAGAAAACAAAATGGGTATCCGACTTCTATACCTGGAGCCCAGCAGCCTCCTGGGGCCCTGCTGAGGCATCTCAAGGACAGTCTCTGCTTGTTTCAGGAGTTCTGTTGCTGATGCCACCTTCTTGAGGCCAAGCTCCCTTGTAGCCACTTTGTCAGGCTCCTCCAAATCCAGCTTGTCCTCGGGAAGCTTTGGCATGCCGTTGGGTAGGGCCGGCTGCTCCCCCACAGTCTCAGAGGTGGTTTCGACGTGATTGGCTGAAAGCACGCAGCTCTCCGTCTCTGCCCCTTCCAGCCCAGAATGAATGCTTCCATTCTCCACCAGCACCAGGTTGTCCTCCAGCTCCTCCTCCATGATGACCTCCTCAAACTGCCCTGGGGGGCAGTACTCCTCGTGCCGCATCAGCTGCCCGCTGGAAGACATCATATTTAGGTGGGTCTTCTCAGCAATGTGAACAAATGTGCGCTCAACTTTGGTAAATGGGGAGGAAGCTGTAGCCACTGCCACGGGAGGCTTTGGTTCTGATTTAAGAACTGAGGACAGGGTCCCTGGCTCAGACACATCCAGCTGGCTCCCCATGGGCTGTGGCCGCTCGCTCTGAGGTGTCAGTGCAGCAAGAGTGCCCAGATCAACTTCTGGAGGTAAGTCTGTGGCCACTGGAGACTTTTTCAGATCACCTGGTGAAAACAGCACTAATGTTTTTGAGCCTTCCTCGAGCTCCAGGTCCCCATCAGCAGTGGATGCTCGACCTTTGGACCCCTTCTGGTCATCAGCCAGGAGCGTGGACGGTGCACACTCCTGGCTGCGCTCTGTGCTCTTCTGACTCAGGTTGCTGCTGGAATCACTGTGCATATCAATCTCATTGCCCTCCTCCTCCCCCTCATCCTGCTCATCTTCCTCGTCCTCATAGTCTTCCTCCTCTTCTTCCTCTTCCTCCTCCTCCTCCTCTTTTCCATTAATTTTCAGATAAGGTTCCAGAGGTTTGCAAGGAGCAGTCAAGACAATATTTGAAAAATCTACTTTCTTTATCCGCTGGGATAACTTAGGCTTTTCCCAGTAGTTGCATATATCTTTTCTGAAGTCTTGGTAAGGCAAACTTAAAGGGACCGCCTTGGGCAGGCCATTTATTTCAAATGACTTCAGCATGTATGCCTGCAGGAAGACAAATGTGACAAAAGAAGAGGGTGAGTTAGCATTTAGACACAGCATTGACACAGAAGACATCAGGACCAACAGCAGCAGGAAGAATCCATGGAAAGCATCTAATCTATCTGCTTCCAAAATACATGCCTGAGCAGTCATCATTCCATCATTTGATTCATACAAACCTCAGAGAGATTCACAGATACTTGTCAATGAGGGAAACAAAACATGCCAAAGAAGTTCCTTTGTTAGCAGTCTTTAACCTGGACCTAAAAGAACCATTTTGAAGCAATTCCTCAGGATTTTTTCACATTTCCCAATCTTCTTCAGTGTTTATGTATTTATTTCAGTATTTATATATCTACATACTCACTCCTTCCTTACTGGAACCACTTAGCAACTCACTTTTATGCCCAGGCCACAAGGAACTCAAGGGGCACCTCTGGGCTAAGTAAGTTTCCTGATTACTTTCCATTACCATCCACCATTGTCCCTGGGGCAGTAACACTTGCAGTGCTACTGTGTTCCCCTGGTGCACCATCCATCCCCCCTTCTGCTCCCACATCCCTGTAGCAACTCCTCATTCTGTCTCCTACAGGCTTCTGCTTCCACTAAAATCATCAGCAAGTCATGAAAGCTGGCACATAAAGTGTCATTATCAGACTCTGGGGTGTCCACCCAGGAGAAGTGAAGGGCACAGAGCACAGGAGGTGGGGGCACTGTTTCTCCAGCAGCAGCCTGTGGCAGTAGCAGGCTGTGAAATGATTGCAAATGATCCTACAGAGAAATAGTAGCTCACACACACACGCACACACTTGACCAAACAAAGCCAAAATAAATAGGAAATGCCTGTCAAGCATGGCCTAATTAACAACCAGTTGGAAATGAAAATCACATCAGCACAGCACCACTCTGCAGAATGGATTTAAAACCAAATCATTTACAGCACACTTCTGTTAGGGCTTGCAAACTGCAACCTCTCCATAAAATCAACTGGTCAATAATGCATCACATGTTACCCTTGGAAAGTTCTAATCGTGAACAGGAGGGCTCCAAACATCTGTGTTTTCCAGTGGCATTCGACAGCACCAGAGGATATTTAGGCTACGCAACTAAACACGCACCTACTTAACCATGCGAGCTCCAGAGCTGCTAACAGCTACCACATTCACCTAGCTGTGGGAATGGATCTTTTTGTCTCTACTGGGGAGAAAAAGCCCTCAGTGGCTTTTCAGTCCAATGGCACAATTAAAAATTGTGCTGAAAATCTGCATGTGCTGAGCCTGAAAAATGTACTATTTTTATGCTCCTGTACAACAGAGACATTTCAAATAGGTTGGTAGGCAGCATCAAGATGTTCTGCATGGTGGTAAGTTGTTATCTAGTTAATATTTCTTTTTATATCTCATAAATTAAAACACAGGCTGGTTTTGGCAATACCTCTGGAATCCAAAGCTGCTTCTCTTCTTTCATTAAAGCTGAAGCCTGGCCCTGAAGATGGCTCTGTATTAGACTAGTTTGGGCTTTCACGGACCCACTCTACCTTTTGTATCAGGATGGCAGACATGGAACTTGGATTGGTAAAGGGCACTTACCACCCCTTGCAAAGGAAATTACCCATGTGGCTTCTTCCCTCGGCATTTCTTGAAAATTAGTTCATTCAACAGCCTAGGATTGGATGATGCATATTGGCTGGGCTTGTTTTTCCCAAGAAATACATCCACAGTGCTATTCCTAGAATCCTAAACAAACAGATGCACCTCCCCAGTGGGAATGGGACCTGACCAACATCTTCCCTTGTCCTGAGCCTCCCATTGGAAAGAGTTCCACAACCCCAACAATAGTTCCTCTGCTGCTCTACCTCACACCATTTTCCAGATGCTGTGTTTCATGATGCAGATGGATAGTTGTTTTTCTTTGCATAGTGAAATATGCACCTGTGTAGACCTTCAAATTTCTTCCCAGCCCTTGGTTTGTGTCATCTCTTCTGCTTTGTGGTCAAGGTGAACTGAATCCAGCCCTGCAGACCACATCCTTTATAGGTCAGAAATATGATTTCTGTGCCCTGCAGTCTGCCCCACCAGCAGCCCTGTCTCCAGCAAACCCTCCTTCCTCAATAGCTTTTCCCTTGCAAGACATCAAAAGTTTTTCTGAGATGAGGTTCCACTAAGCCATAATGTATGACTTGGAGCTGGACAGCAGGATGTTGCTGTAAGAAAAATAGTAGTTCTTTATTTCTTGTGCTCTGGTGCCTCTCTGCTACCACTGGGTCATGCTGTAGATAACTTTCTAACCCCCATGTACTTCCACCTCTACAAATTCCTTGCAATATTTCATAAATGGACTGCCTTTATGTCTGTCATTTCAGTTTCTCCATGTATGTTCTACTTCCCTGTGGTGCTGCACTCTAAGCACAACAGTGACTGCTTTGCTTCTACCTACCTTTGGGAGACTTGGACTGCTTAACCTGCTGCATGCAGTACCCCAAAACTGCTGGAACATGTTCCTTAAAGCAGCTCAAGACCCGCTGTTTTACCACTGTAAACGGACCATGGAGAAAGTCCAAAGAACACAAGTATCCAACTACAAGAAACCCTGCTGAACAAGGCGTTCCTAGTTTGAACCCCTCACTAGAGAAGCTTGGGTCCTGTCTTGACAGTCTTTTGTACTACATCACACTCAGCTGCTCTGGGACTATTCCCCACAGTCCAGAGAAGAACTTTTCTGCTCTGCTGTACTAATGGGGAGGAACTGAGGGAAGATGTCAAGAGATCAGAAGTGGAGAGGCTTAGCCTGTATCTCAAAACTGTAGAATGAAAAAGATACAAGGAATCTCTGAAGATCTCTGCTCCAACCACCCCTCAAAGCAGGACCAACTTAGAGCTGCCTGGGCTGGGCCACATCCAGCTGAGTTTTTAGTACTTCAAGGATGGAAATCTCACAACATCTTTGGGACCCTGTCCTAGAGTTTGAGGCTCTTCATGGTGAAAAAGGTGGGATGTTTAGGATCCGATTCCTATATCTAACTTTCCTTTCACGCAACTTTTGTCCGTAACATCTCATCCTTTCATTTTGCACCTCTGAGAAGAGTATGGAATCTCCCTCCACCAGGCAGTTCAAGGAAGAAAAAGGATGCCACAACCAATCCTATTTTTAAGGCAGAACAAACCCAGATCTCTCAGCCTCTCCTCATGTCAGATGTTTCTAGTTCCTGGTCATCCTGGCAATCCTCTGTCAGGTTCACTCTCCTGTGAGCAGGAACTAAGCCATGAGCTAAGGCAGCCACATTTTCCTGCCTGTTTGACCTCAGATCTCTGCTCCTGACTCTCTCTTGACTGGTCGGTCAATTGTCCAGGAATGCTTGTGGCATTACATGTGTCTGAGCATGTGGTCCCCACAAAGTCTGCACATTTCACCTCTTTAACACTGTCTCTTAATAAAACTTGTCTTAGATTATTAACTAAGGTTGAAGTGCTTGTGAGTGCTGCCCAAACAAACATTTTAGGACACTACCTACTTTATGGTGAAACCTAGAAACTCCCAGATGGAAGTCTGCGGAGTTTCACAACAGAAGGCAACTGGGTTGCCAGAGATAGAAATAAAATCTGAAAGTATGTGGGACAGTTCAGGGTCTGCAAAACGTATCAACCTATTAAAAACATCAATACCACTGCCCTCTTCCAAGGTCATGAATGTAAAGGAATGCCCCCTACCAACAGTAGCACTCATGAGGACTGGGTGGTGACAGATTTGGAAAAAAAAGGCATAACTTGCCTTATAATTCACCAATGTGGCCAGTAAACAAACCAACAGTGGTATTTCATCATGGATTGTCAACAGTTTTTTGCTAATACCACAACTTCAACTGGTGCAGTTCCAAACACTGTCAAGATGGTGACACTGCCACAGGGTCTGCTCATACTTGGATGACTGACCTACATGTGAAGGACATGCTCTTCATAACTCCCCTTCTTGACCACGTTTTCTTTTCATTATTGCTTGATCTCTTTATGGACTACTGAAGAAAGGAAAATCATGGGAATTATGTAAGTGCACATTAATACATTAGAATTGTTAATAAGTGAACGGAGATTGTTCCAACAACTCCATTCCATACACCCAACTGACTTTATTCACATGGAATGGGATTCAGTGGGCATGGGTCTCATTGTAATCTATGGCAAAAGGGGTCAGGAGTGGGGGGAGGGGGCACCACTGAAGTTGGGCTCCCACTCTTTGGTGATACCAAAATGAGGTGCTCCGATCTTGAAAAGGGTTGGTCTCCCTGTGAAACAGGCAGAACAGATAAAGAGAAGATAGAGTGTGATCATGAAGGGACCTTCCCACCTCCCAGATGTAGTTCATAAGGGTACAGTGTCACCTGCAGGCACTGCTCAGGAACCTATAGTGCTCTATCTGGGAGGTATCAGTGGAATTATGAAAGAATGGGTCAGCACACTCCCTCCGCCACTGGAAATTCAGAGTGGCTCAGGTTTCAGAATGGCTCAGGTTTCACAGCCATGATGGTTCAAGATGGTTCAAAACTGGTCCAAAGAGGAAAAAATCTGATGGATATTTCACATTCCATAATATCCCCAAGCTAATGGTCCTGTCAAATGCTTCAAGGGGTTATGTTACTAGATCAAGTTCAGGTCTCACTTCAAATCTTATGCTGCAGTTAATCCAAGCTTTTGGATGGACACACACTATTACTCAAAGCACTGTGTGTTCATCTCCCTCAGTCTCCCAGCTCACCAGTTCTTGGGAAATATTAACTATGGATTTGACCAAAACTTGGGAGATCGTGTGAAAAAACCACAAATCTGACTTGAGGAGCTAAGGAAAATATATTTTGAAGTGGCACAAGAACAATACAACCACACGCAACATCCCTGAGCCACCATTATTATTTGTGACTAATAGGGAAATGATTTATATGATTTATTATCATCATCCCTAGGACATGTGTAGTAATATACCATGCGGAATGCATTTTCCAAGGGTGCAGAGAGTGCCACAATGTGGTGTCTGGTCTTTTTTGACTAACAATGACACCAGACACATTATTTGTTCAGAGCTAAGCATACACTTCTGGGGCACACCAAGTGGCTCAGAAGTGATAGAACATGTTCTGCTGAGGGACAGTGATGCCAACACACACTGGGATTATTGACACTTTGTCACCTTTGGAGGAAGCAGCCTCTTACAACAGTGGTGTGTGTGTATGAATCAGAAGGGAGTCACAAGACAAATGACAATATGTGTGTCCTGGTTAATCCAAAAAATGTGTCTTGTATTCCATATCTTTCCTATGCCAACCTTCCCAAGATTATCACTGTCCCTTTAAAAGACAGGGACAGGCACACTGTGCTCTCTTTCTTGTTTCTCCCTGGGCTGCCAAGAGAGTTGCCTGGGGCAGGTTCTCAGAGCCAGCACAAGGCAGAAGCCATCTTTTGTTTTCTCTCTGGGCTTTAGAGAATTTCCTAACACCATTTTGGCTGCTCTTGCTGGAAGCAATCCCTGTTTCTGGAGCTGGGGAGGATGTTTTCCTTTTTCTTTTTACTGCTGCTGCCCAGGATGTCCCAGAAAGTCAGAGCCCCTTCTCTCTCCACAAGTTCCAGCTGCTGCCCCAGTTCCACCCACCACTGCTGATGGAACTGCCACTGCCAGGAGAGCCCCTGTTGGGTGGTGTACAGCAGACAACTCGGCAGCACTGACTTTTGGTTTTTGACAGTAAGAAATGGTACTTTCATGCTTTTTGGTTTTGTCCCTGGTTCCCCATTGGTCACTTTTTAGGGGAAGAAGGAGCTCTGTAATCATGAAGGCCCAGTTGCTGTGTTTTTTCTTTTCTTAGTCCTCTCTCTTGGCCATGTAGTCAGCAGAAGGGGGCTTCTCCACCAGCTTGTCTTTACCAACAAGATATTTGTGACAAGTGGACCTGCGGTGGGGTGGGCTCTGGAATCTACTGGAATATCATCCCAGCTGATGGCATTCCAAGATTGAATGATGTTATATAACCTTACTAGACAAATCAAAGCATTGACTAATGCAACTCATGTAGTACTGGAGGAAGTAAAGGTACAATTGCAGGCAACATCAAAATTGGCTTTGCAAAACAGACTAAAATTAGACTTTTATTATGGCCTGAAAATGGAGAGTGTGGATGTGTGAGTCTGTCTGATGATACCTGCTCCGTTCACATATCAAATGTAACTAAGGATCTTTGTGAACAACTAGATCATATGAAGTATACAGCAAGAGTAAATAAAGATCTTGGATGTAGCATGGAAAATGGACATTAAACAAGCATGGGTTAGGTTTTTCAGTGGCTGGCTGGCTACAGAGCTTATCACCATCTTTGTTATTAATTTTTGTTGTAATTATTACATTTTGTGGATTATTATCAATGGTATTATCTGACAGATCATTACCCAGGTAATGTTCTGTCAGATATTCATAAGATCTATACGGATGGAAATGAAAGATGTGGAAGAGAAGGAAAAGGAATGGCCCTAGAGAGATACCCCAAAAATCAATTATATGAAGTTAAATGAACCTTATGATGTCCCCTGTGGTCAAGAAAAATAAATAGGCCATTATGTCCCGCAGTATGCAATAATATTATGGCTGTTGTTTGTGTGGCTGTGGCCCCGGGGTGAATAATGTGATGACCGCTAAGTGTTGGTTTATGTCGGTGACAAACTGACAATGCTGGGCCCCTCACTGACCCTGCACATGGCTTGAGCAAAGTCAAACCACTGGATGTTGTCCAGGGTGATGTGGAGGCCCAATATTGTTTCAGTACCAGCCATCA
>VXAX01005306.1:0-17322 GCA_013399835.1 Leptocoma aspasia | reverse complement strand
CCCCGCCCCCCACCTTCACCCTTCACAACAAGTTGTGTTATAACTCTGGTCCATTAAGAAGGTTAGGATGTGTGCAAAGAGTCTCTGGAGCACCACTGACTGCTGCCTCAGTGGGCGGAGGCAGCAGTCATTATTTCACCTTTTGTATCAACTTTAAATTCTGACTGAAAGTAACCAAGACCCTTATTAAGCCTTATTTGCATATTAACTGTCACACACCTTAGAATGCAAATGAAGATAAAAAGGGCATGCCTTACATATATGATGACAGTCACCAAAATCCCACCTACGACATGTGATTGTTCCACCCCTTCGGAAAGCACCAAAAATTATTGTATAAAAGTAGGGGGGCATTGGGGTAAAGAAAAAGCACCATCCATGAACCTGAATTGTGGAAGTTCTTACTTAACTTGTCCAGATCTGTAGTACTGATTAATTGCATTATTTGTGAATCCATGATCTGTGAATTTGTGATCAAGTTCTTATTGAACACAATCAGACTCAGTATCAGGAACACATTCTCTGTGAATCTGTGCCTGTGAAAGTTCTTGAACTCAGCTAGACTCACAGTGCTGAACTGGGAATAATTAGCAAATTAAGCCCAGCCACACCCAGCCCCTCTGATTTCTGAGGACCTGCTGAACCTGAGGACAAGTGGGCTTATTTTCTGTCAAAATTTCTATACCCTTAATGCAGCACAGGTACAGAGTGGGCTCAGTGTCCTCCAGAAAAGCCTGCTCTCCTAAACAGCTCTGCACTGATGTGGGGAAAGGGAACAGTTTCCTGTACAAGCCTAATAAATTTTCCCTTTTACTTTGGAATTTGGGATTTTTTTCTCTCCCATCTCTTGTAAGCAAAAATCAACCAGGTACAGGGAAAAAAACCTCACAATATTTATCTCACATAAATTCAGGAAATTATGCACTTCTACCCACTGTTTTGTTTCAGACCATGCTGTAAACCATGGCATCACTGGATCCTTCTGCAGAGCCTGACAGATGTACACATCTGCCACACATTGGCAGCCTCTCAGGGGCAAACTAAAACACACTTTGAAGCATGGAGAAGATAAGCTTTGAACCTTGCTAAAGGCAGTCTCGGAAGAATCCTGCCTGACCCTCCACAGAATTCCCAGGAGGAAAGGGGACTCACACACTGTACAACCCTCTAAGCCTGAGACCACAGCCTTATCCAGGCTCTTCCTCCCAGACCACCACCTGCCTGCACAAATTGCTCTCTGCCTTTGAGGTGCTGGAGTCTTGTGATTCTTCTGCATGAGGGAAATTTCCACTACCCTTTCCACAGGTACCAGAGCCTTCATATGCCTTGAACTGAAATCACAGTGTGGCCTTCCCAAAGTACATAAAACACATTTCTAACAGTCACATAACTTTGTTTCTATTCCCACATGTGTCTTAACTGCAAGTTTTTAGTGACCACATGTGTAAGCAATAATGGAACTTTCACTGTTCTACCAGATCTCCTTCAACTCCCTGTGCAGTGCTCCCACGTACCCAAGGATGAGCAGGGGACACCTTCCCAGAGCAAAGGAAGTAAAAAAACAAAGGAAGTAAGCAAATAAAAAATCCAGCCATCAACAAGATGCTGCCTTTGATTCTTTAATAAGGTTTTGGTAGTATACAAGCTTTTTTTTGTTTGTTCTTTTTTTTTTCCCCCGATTGTCTGGATTAACATACATGGATTTAAAAAAGGCACAAAATCCATTGCACAGCTTCTGTTTCATTTGCTTTTGATTACACTGCCTGTTCATTGTCATTTCAAGTGTAGGATTTTACAGTACTCTGCAGCATTTACAGCATGATCTACATACAGGTAATCAATGCATGCTTTTATACAGGAGACAGAATTCAAATTCTCTCTCAATATTTCTATATCCACAATAATACAGTCTTTTTCTTCTGAAAAAAAAGCTTTAAATTGGTCTTGCATGCTTGGTATACCAGAAGAATTAGTGCAAGCATATATTACAGTGTTATTGCAGTACAAAAAGGGGTTGACCTTAGGCTCTAAAGGGATTAGATAAGGAGGAATAAAAAGACTCGAGGAAAACAAGCTTTGGATCCCTTTAGTCAACTATGTCCTTCCAAATGGATCCCTACACAGTGCTGCCTTTAAAGCTACAGCAGGCTGCGTCCCCTCCATCTCCCTGCTGCCTTCCCCCTGAGGCGAACTTCCACAGCTTCTGCGAACTTTCTGTCCCTAGCAGTCCATAAGGACTCCTCGCAGCTTGAGGAATCCCTTCTGCTGGACCTCTTAATACTGGAGGCCTGCTTGAAGGGGACTGCACTGAGATCCACTGCTTCAAGCAAACTCAAGTCCCAGCAGATGGAGTTTCTCAAGCAAACTAGGAAGCACAACAGGTTCCCTACAGCTTTTGTCTCCTTTCAGTAGCAATGACCACAGAAACCCACATTCACCTCCTACTCAAGTAGCAGTTGGTTAAATATGGTTTGGACTCTCCTGCTTAGCAGCAACAGAAGTCTGACAGGTGACACAAGGTAATGCAAAGGAAGGATATGCTGGTCCCTGAGATTCTTCATGGGAGCTGAAAAGTCTGAGAAGCAGAAATCAAGTTCTCAGCACGATGTTAATTTTTCCACTGGGAATGGGAAGAAGCCTTAGTCCTGAGAGGTGCAGATGGTACACAGACAGCAAGAGCTGTAGTCCAGTCTTCCCTGTAACAGCTTTTATTTGGATACTATCAGGACCTTAGCATATCCTGGAAGTGACATTATCCTCTGCCAACATACACTAAGCTTGATCAGGACTGGGAGATCTGGCAGGATTGACAACAGTGTATGGAAAAAACCTAGAATCTGAATTTCTGAAGTATCTCTTTCTTCAAACCAGCATCAGATGAGGTAAAGGTAGCAGGGGTCTTAGAGCTGCCATGCTTACTGGCAGGATTCCTTATTCCAAGAATCAGCACCATAAATGTTAGAGATGTTCTATCCAGCGTCTTACCATCAATGCTCTACAGCCTTTTCCTTCATTCTTTTTACCAAGGTGAATAGGACAATCCAGTCCTGTGCTGGATAAGTGCTCTGCTCCTCCTTGTTTGTGCTTTCATGTGTTAGGTTTGTGCCAGTTTTCCTAGCGTCTTGGATGGAAGCAAAAGCTCTGTAAAGGTGGGATGCCTGCCACTCAGCTTCCCAACTCTGTACCCACCAGTGTCTCCAGTGAGAGCCAACGCAGAATTCCCTGTCTGAGTGGACATGGGGACTACTTCATTTTTATCACTCATTGGAGACTTGGGAAATAGTGAGTGAAGTGGAAGGAAATGATAATCCAAAAATTCCTCTAGTCCCTAACTATAAAGGCAACTTAATAGCAGCAAGAAAGAAGAGGAAGAATAATGTTCTGAAAGCTCAAGCTTCTGAAGTCATAAAAATAACCAGAAGTCAGCAGTGCTGAATAAGAACCTGATCTGGTAGGTGTTTTCTAGGAAGGGCCAAGCTGAAGGGGCAAGAGTCCCACAGAAATCCTCCTTATCTGACTTGTTCAGAGGAAATTTGCCATTATTGAGTTTCATGTTGCAATTAAACTGAGAAACTTGTTGGAGTTGTTGGAGGAAACCCTGGGGATTTTTACGAGGCAAGTGCACTAGATGAGGTAACTCATTGAACCACTTTGCATATGAAAAATAAAACCTCCAAACATAAAGCAATTTTTCTTTTTGAACACTAGAAGACATGCAAGTAAATGTAAAATAGGGATTGCTTCCAATCCCCAGGTTACATGGTTAGCAGCTTGTTCAAAATGTACATTCATCGTAACATCATTTTTTTTCAATGGCAGATGTGATATAAAGAAATTGCAATACAGCAAATAACACTTAGAAATGTTTCCCAGAAATTAATCTTTGTGCTGTTCCCTGGAACTGCCAATGCAGGTTTGTGTTATAGTGACCCAAACACAAAACACATGGCATGAAAACGCAACATTTTTGTTTATGCATTTATGCAAGGTACTGCCACAATGATCAGCCTTTATGTGTTTTATTTCATGTTTTAATATTACCCAAAATAAGTGTTTGCATACTATAAATTATGTCCCAAGTAAATTATGTCCCATTGTTCTCATCACCAGAATACTCTGCCACCAGCTGACAGCAAAAGGAGAGATATGTATTTGTGCACAACACGCTGAATGAAGAGACCTGGGCTGGGCCACGTTGCTGAAATCAGACCTGCAGCATGCAGAGGAGGCCGGGTGTACCACCTGAACCAGACGCCATAAAGATACTTTCTATAAGTGGCTGAGATGTGTTCTTTGCAACAGCCTTTTCAGAATTTGGGGGTGAAAAGGTGGCCCACTATTGGCACAGAAACTCTTCTGTAAGGCAGGACCACACGTGACCATTTGCACCCCACATGTGGGTCATGCACACACACAAACACACAGATAATAAGAAATGGAAGCTCTAGCATAAAGCATCCCAACACCATCCTGGGGACAACAGTGAAATCAGGAAGCACATCTGGCTTACTTTGGTCAGCCTCTCCAGAAATTATTTTCTCTTCCAGTCACTCTGGGGAGAGCTGGCAACTCTCAACAGGGAAGGAGGTCAAGAAAAAGGTACCCCATGTTCTCCAGCTGAGAAATAACTGAGGCAATTTTTTCACAATAAACACTAACAGGATTTTAAGGGTTTGCAAATTATCCATGATTTTAAAGGCTTCAGACCTTGTCTGTTAGGAAATGCAATTTTGTTTTTTTCAGCTAGCCTCTTGCAGCCCATATGTTACTGCCAAGCAGAGCTAGACAAATATATGATAGCAATCTCTGAATTGTTCTTTCCCATTTTTAGCAAAGGGAAACAAGAAAAGCAAAAATAAAAATAAAAGCTTCTCTTTTGAATAGATTGGGATAAAAGAGCCCTTTCTTATTCAACGCAAAAGTAGCAAAATGGTCTCAGCTTCAGGTAAAGTTCTGACAGCATCATGAATAAATCTCTAATGACAACCATTAATAAAATGTGCCATTCATATAACCCGGCAGTTGACAACACAAATAAATTCAGTCATTGATGCAGAACTGCGTCAGTTACTATGTGGCTGTAATGCATATGTAACTGGATACCACAGAGACTCCATGTAGCCTAAGGAAGAGATGCCAGACTCACTGGACAAACATGGTTGGTATCTGTCACCAATCCCCCCAGATAAGCAGTAGAAAATCTCCTCTTTTCAAGAAAAGATTTGTGCTGCTGTCAAGCTCTTAGAAGTTCCACGTTTACATATCACGGAAGATCAATGGCAGTGTGAGAGGGAAGGATGCTAGAAAACAGGAAAAGGACTGAACACATCTTTCCATGCTTTCTCACCTTCAGTCTCACAGTGCATCCTATTGTTGAGCTATTTTACAAGGGAGGAGTGAACTACCAATGGTTGTATTTTCTTGCCTTAATTTATTTACAAAGGATCACAGCACCAGATTCAAACAGTGCATTTTTCCATGAGAGAGCAAGGGAAGCTCCTGGTCATCTGCAGTCAAAGAAATGCTTCAGTGATATTTGTTGTATTTGGTACATAGGTCCCACCCACTGTCCTGACAATTTACAGCTTATGAAAAAATATTCAGCCTCCTGAAATTCCCTTTGTGCAACCAAACATCTGGCTTCATCTGGACATGTTCTGAAAAGGCTTCTTTTGTTGTTGACTCCCTGATGTCAAGCAGCAGGGAAGTGACTCATGGGAAAAATAAAGCACTTGGGGATCTTTAGTGTTCAAGAGCCCACCAGAAGGTATGAATACTACAAGTGTTGTTTCTGAATAAACACTGGAAAGGCTAAACTGAGGTGTTTGCTCTGGTTTTCCAGACTGCAGAAGGGTCTTTCTGACTGCAGAAGGCTTCTACTACAAAACAAATCACCAAGACTCTCAAAAGAGGCTGCACACGTTGGGGCAAAGTAGTCACTGGCAAAGATGGTACCAAAGCCTGGCAATGCTACTGAAACAAAAGACAAATGAGGTAGATAACCACTCCAAAGTGAAATCTTTGGAAGAAATATTTAAAGCACAGAGCAGAGAAGTGTCCCAAATGACACTTGCTTTGTTTCTCATCTCAAGTGCTCACAGCCTAGGTGAGTTAGAAGAGGTGTGTGTTCACTGGCTTTAGAGCCACTTTTGGAAAAGAAACAGCACAGCTACTGATGAGCCACTCAACCTCGTGCCTGTGAATGGGCTGGAAAGGTGCTGAAAACACCTTTGTTTATTATGGCTGATCAGTTCAAGCAACAGGCCTCTTTCCAGAGGTCCTGTATCTAAAAGATATAGCAAAAAGGAAAAGAGATTGTTGACTGGTTCTCAAAGGCATGCTGCCTTCTTGTGTAACACCTGGGTCTGGCTGCTCCAGAAGCAGCTGGGGAGAGCTGTGTGTCAAATGGAATAACAGAAGAAACAAAGAACTTGCTTAAAACAACAAGATACTTTGGTGGCCTAATGGCAGTGGCACAGGCTTGATAAGTGAAGAACAGTCATTGTATGTGGCAAAGTAAAGAACACCAATCTCCAAGAAAGAATCCACCAGTCTGTGATATCTCCAGTTTAAGACAAGAGCAGGAGGAAACACTGCTGTGTTAAAGTTTACAGTTAATGATGAGTGTCAGCTCTGTTGCACTTATAATTGCCCTCTCCTGGCTGCTTGAAATACCCTATTTGATTTGAAACCTCCCCACTCTCCCATCTCCTAGGCTGGAGAATGGGGACAGTCAATTTTTGCCAGCCCAGAAAACATCCGTTTGGAAGAACTTGAAGAGTTTGTAACTGGAGTTGCAACATTTTCTCACTCACAGAGACCAGGCACTGGTTTAAGTGGAATTTGGAGACATGCTCACAACAACAGAAGTGGTGTTCAGCCAGCTATTTACATGGTTTGCAAACGCAGATGGCACCTGTGTCTTAAGGCAAAAAGCATTGCCAGCTGTATAAATTTAGCTGCTGAGGCAGACAATAACTGGGGGGAGCTTGCTAAGTCCTAAGGATTCCAGGACTTGAACCTCATGCAACTGCCCTGAAAATGGAAGGTATCTTCCATTCTCATTTTTGAAATCAAGCTGCCTTTAAACAGTGTGATCCTCACACAGATTCCATGTAGACTTAAGACTGCTCCAGCTGCCAAAATATGCCATTTTTTTCCAATTTCCTTCAAGGAAGTCAGAGGGATGGAAAGCCCCTTGACCGCTCAAAGTGCTATAGGGATTGTATGGGGCACCACGAGCTATGCAATGCATAAGAAACCGGTGCAGGAGACATGCTCTTCAGGTTCTTGGGAATGGCAAAGGCAGAAGGTAGTGCAGGTATCCAGAGATGCAATAAGGATCAGAGGGATGAGATTCCATGAATGGCAACGGAGGTAAACCATGGGGTTTACCAATGTGTGGAGTGTGACACACACAGGCAACCAAGGTAGAACAAAAAGACTTTGTCATATGGGGAAGAGATGGGAGAGGCAAATTGGAACCAAGAGGCAACCAGATCTAAGAGAACTTCTCAGTGAGGTGAAGCTGAGGGGCGTTCTGCTTGTGAAGTCTACCAGCAGCTTGGGGCTATAGCCAACTGCTGCTGTTCTTGCATCCAGTTTCAGACTTGAACAAAAGCTGGGTGGCAGCTGCTGAGCAATGTCTCTGCTTACAAGATCCCAGAGAAGAACATCAGCTGCCTTATCTCAATCCTGCCTGGAGGCCACTGTCCAAGTATACCTTCCCTATCCTGAGCGGGGTGGGGGGGGGCGGTGTGTCAGCTGCCATTCAGCCCAACAAACAAAACTTCTGAACAAGCTTGTCCGTTTCAGAACAACAGTCCTGCAGCAGCCTTGACCACCGCAATGCCCAGGTTCAGACACACAACAAAGAGAATGAGTGGTAGGACAGAAGCGACTTCATCATGAAGAGGTAGTGTAAGGATGGGGTTATATCACTCATATGGCTGTTTTACAGGGCATTTCTATCTTACTTTCTGTCACGACTGCAGCAAAAGAGACTTTAAATAGTGATAGAGGTGATGCACTGTAACTCTTTCACATGCCTGCCCCTCAACAGTAGTAAAAAATAATGGGAATGGTAGACAAGGTCAGGCTCACCCAGGGACTTTGTCATCATGGGGGTATCAAGAGGACACTCATAATGAAAACTGGCACCTGTGCCAGTGCAACTTATTTGCAGCCAAGCCCTCCCACCAGAACTGTTTCCCCTGAAAGTGAATGTGTGCTGGCATAACCACATTTACCCAGTGCTAGCTTAACCCAAGAATTTACAGTAACATTTTCACAGAAATCATATCTCATTAGCTCCTCCCTCCTCATTAGCTCCTCCTCATTAGCTTCTCTCAAGAAGAAGGCTGAGCAGAGAGCAATAAACTGGAAACATCTCCTCTTCTGCATAGAAAGAAAGTGAAAGGAGCCAAGAGGCCAAGATATAAAAAGATGGCTTTTATATGTATATACAAGTGAACATTTGCTCACTGAAGTAGATAATGAGATCCCAGCAACAGCTTCCTGTCCTGATGCCAATGATCTCTGTGAGGGAGTGGAAATGCTCATTTCCAATTTGGATTCTGAGGAGAACAAGTGCTATGTACAATGGGAAGAAAAGAAGAGTATCTCCCTCAGGATGCAAATCCCGTTCTTGGACCCTTCTGATGAACCCAATTTGCCTAAGAGTCTGATGCTGAAAGGGAATTTTATTTCACTAGTGTTGATTCCCACTGGCTTATTCCATCTGAAGAACTAAAAAAACCCTACCAAACATAGAAGGACAAATAACCAGGGCAATTAACTTTTCAGCCCACAGTCCCATGATCAATTTTCATGTCAACTGCCTTCCATCAGCTGGGTTTTTTGCCAACTGATTTTGGACAAATTTACATTTATAATTGCAGTCATTATAAATTAAACACCATAAATAAATGCAATATAAATGTAATCTACATAAGTGCTTTCAGAATTGCACTGCAACTAGTTTCAATATTTATTACATTTCCACATATATAAAAAAGACCTCTTTTCACATTTCTTTAATTTGCCAACTGTTCCTCAACAACATGTAGATTCCATAGTAATTAATACAGCATTAGATGAAGATGTTAAAAAACCCCTTTAAATTGACTGGTTTTAGTACCGTTTGCATAATACTTTAACATCAGGATTCCAGCCATTAGCACCAATTAATTTGTTCAGAATTAAATTGTAAAAGACATATTGATCATGAAATAAGACTTCCCATAAAACCCAGGTGACAGCAACATGTCCCGTTATTCTGGTATAGAGCCCAAATTTGATGGTTTAACTGGATTGGTTTAGAAACCAATATCCCACCTTACAGAGACTGAACAGCAAAGAATTCAGTGTCTTTTAATAAAGTATTTCAGTGGTTTACCACACACCTATGTCTTTAAAATTAGCATCTTGCTTTTAGGTTTACCTTTGCTATTTTATCTTCCAGCACTTAGACTCATATCTTTGCCTGGCAGGTTAAAACCCCTCTTGCTCTATTCAGGCAGGCACACCTAACAGCAATCATGTCACTTTTTAGTTTTATATTTAATGACAGACTGCATTTCTTCCAGCTTATTCTACAAGGCAGGTTTTACAGAAGCATTCTTGTATCACTTCTTCTCTTTTAGGTTTTGAAAATCATTTACACAAATTTCCATACAAGACTTGGATATGTCTGATAGTGATCTCACCACCACAAAAGATCTCCCTCTGCTCATATCTTCCATTTTCCTGCCAATACACTGAAGAATAGTTTTTTTTTTTTTTGCTGCTGCTGCTGCTGCAGCATAGTGAGAACTTAGATGCAGCTAATTACTTCACCTAACTGCCACCTCATTTTGGGAGACAGCACCTCCCAGGGCACAGTTTCTCTCATTCTGTACATGTGACTTACATCTTTCATACTCCAAACATGACCTTGTCTCTGTGTGGATGCAATCATTACTTTGGACTCAAGCAATTTATCAAGTAATTCAGATCCTTCTGCAGAGCCGGTCTGTCAGTAGTGTTTTATCAAACCACCCACCTTCTGTCACTGCAAACCTTCTCCTCAGAGATTTCTTTGTTCTTCTTGACAGCCACTAAAGGCATGGATGGAATAGTGCTGAGTTAAGGGTAGGAGGTCAGGAGTCCTAATGAGAAACAGCCCCTCTTGTAAGCGATAGCAACATATAAACATATTTTGTTTGTCTAGTTAGCTTTCAATTTATTAATAATTTTAACTGGAAGAAAGTCTTACTGAAGTCTGTATAAACCAACCATCTTTAAAAATCAGGTTTCTGAACTTAGAAGAGGAGTATCAAGTTTATGTGAGTAGCATTACAATGAGTAGCACTAGATAGATTACTTTGAAATTTATGTATGGAACTAATTATTGGATAGTCATTGTTTTTGTCTCAACAAAAGGCTTAGAGTTTATAAATACCCAGTTATCTAGTTTATTCCCTTTTCTGACTGGCATAACTAAAATAGTTTGATTTTTCTTTAAAAATAGAACAGGAGTAATTTTAATTCCTAAAATTGACCTTGAAAAGTGAACATCAGTGTTTTGGATGCTATGAACAAAAATTATTATGAGTTACTGATTTAAATCTAGTGCTTTCACAAATTCCATTTTTTCTGGAATCTGTTCTTCCATTAAAGTCTCTATTGAAGACAGAAAAAAAATAACATCAGAGCAGAGTCTACTTAAGGAAATCATCCCTTCTCATGTCACTTTGAGAAGAGCAAAGCCTTGGTCTTTCTGGTATCTGTGCTTGACAAGGGAACTGCCAAATAGGATTAGGCTAGTGTTTAATTCAACCCAAGTATTTTTGGCAACGCCCACTAACTTTTTAAAAAATAAAGCTCATGAAAATATTGCAGGTAACAATTTTGTCTGAACAGTAAACTGTCCTGTTCACACATGTTCTTGGGGCAAATCAAAAGAAATTGATATCACTGATTCAAGAATGACTGTGGGAAGAAGGATCTGAAGCTGTGCCAAATCTTCTCAAGGAGGGTGTGTTGCCCACCCCCCCCCCATCTCCATCCCTGCACCCCCAGGATGCTCTGTCAGCATGTCAGCCTGTCAGACCATGTCGTGCAGCATGCAGACACACTGGGCCAGGTCCTAGGAACTTCAGAAAGCACCATGCACCCTGTCTGGGGCTGCACTAACTGCTCTTGCTTATGGGAGGGTGAACCTAATATTAAGGGAGCCTCAAGTAGGGCAGATGTACCTACAGAAAGCACTGCTTGGGAGGAACTGTTCCTTGTAAGCCCACTGGAAACACCCTACCTATGCAGTGATTCCTCCATGTCACAACTTCCTTCCAACACCCACACTTTCTCCAACCCATTTTCACATCTGTCTGAGCTTTCTGCGTGTTTTCTTGCCTGTATTCTATGCTTGTATATTTTCTGCACAGTATTTTACTTTGGACTTGCACTTCACTAGAGCCCTGAGCACCAGCAATGACCACTTCTTTCACTTTAACATCCATACTGCCTGTTCTCCCAGAAGATGAGACCAACAGCTCATGGCCATACAAGACAGTTACTACATTCACTTAACTACAGAAAGTCTTCATACAGTCTGGTGTTTTACACTGCAACTCTACTGAGAAGGGCAATATATTTCTGCAAACACATGAAATAAGGATACTTATGACAAATTAACTTTGATCTCCCTTTTCTTTTGAGATTCACAGTTTTAGAGAAGGGCTTCATGGGCTCTGTATACCAGGAGCTGAGGCCACTTTATTTCTCAAATGAGATCTGTTATCACAGGCATTTCCAAGCAAGGCCAAGAAGCAGGACTGCTCTGCCATTGAAAAGCTGCAGTTGCCTAAAATGTCTGGAATTTAAAAACAGCGTAATATACAGCTGGATCAGTAAGAAAATCTTTGCTATCCAACTTGACAGTCAGTGCCTCTGGGGGCAGGTAGGAAAATTTGGAGCAGCTTAGGAGTGGAGAGCAGACAACCAGTCCCACTGTCATGTAACAGAGGCACAGCCAGAGAGACAGAAATGTGTGGTCACAGTATGGAAACCAAACTGCAACAAAAGCAAGGGGATTTCCAAAGCCAAAGCAACAAAGAGATACATGATTGTAACTCTACAAGAGGGACAAACCTGAGGTCCTGCCTCAGGTGAGCTTTGAGTGGGAGTCTGCCTATATCTAGATAGAGTAAAACTGCCTACAGGTTCAGCCCAGTGTAAGACACCAACAGAGATGCTTGAATCGATTTGCTGAGGAAGGTAACGCTTGCTGATACCTCCACAGTCTCTGCATTTCAGTCATAACTTGACAATATTTGTTGCTCGACTGCATGTGTTCAGTGAGGCAGCCCTGCACTTCCTACCCCGAGGCTGCAGGACGTGCGAGGGGGCTTTTCAGCTGAGCCCTGGCATCCACCTCTTTCACACACCACACGTTCACCATCTGCATTCTCATCTTCAGCCTTGCTGCCGCCCCTCGCTCAGGCTGCTGGGAGGTTTAGAAAGGCAGATGTTTTCAGTCTCTGTGGGGTCTGGTTGCAGGGGCTTTGGAAGTTACAGTACCTTAGGCCAGTGTTGTCTGGGATTCAATATTGCATTAAGTGGTGACACATCGTAGGTGGGTGGGATCTATTATTGCATTATGGAGGCTGCTGATTCCCTGAACAGGCTATGTTTTGTGTGTGAAGCGGGCCCACACCTGCTGGAGCTGGGACCTGGAAATGCGGAGGACAGAAGGCATGAGTCTGTGGTTTCCTGCCGTGAGGGGCATGTGCCTGCGGTGGGGCATGCGCACGGGGCTGCTCTCCGCCGAACGGCTGCGCTGTATGAAAGTGCCACCAACGTGAGGGTAGTGTTCTGTCTCCAGGGTTGAGGAGGAGAAAACGGAGGACGCCAGTCTTCTCAGGGGGCTGTACCTCGGGAGGGAGTGCTGAGAAGGCCTGTCCTCCTCCAACTGAAAAAGACCAAGAAGAGTGGAGGAAAAGGTGTCAGGCAAAGACTTGACTCGCCCCTGGTTTGTGATGCGCATGCTGCGGACATCTTCGCTGGCGGATGAAAAATGCTTTTGCTCTACACAGGGCCTTACTTACTGCTTTCTATGGCTATCAGTTCCCAGGGATGCTATAGGCACCATGGAAGCCTGCCATTACAGGGGGCCTGCCATGCTCTCCCCAGCCACAAGGTGGACCAGCAGTGCCAGGCTCTGCTACTCTGTCCCCTCGTCTGGCTCTTCAGGCCACATGCCTTACCTCTCGAGTGTTCCACTGGCAGTGCTCATCTTGGCATGTCACTAGGCTATTCATACATCTTGCACATAGGTAAGAGTCAAACTCTGAACACACTTGGAAACCACATGAATGATAAAAGGTGAAACAGTGGTAAAATGATTATGTGTATTTGAAAAAGCAAGTTTGGAGGCTATTGGTAGACTTTTCTCACACTTACACTGCTGGCCTCCTGATACGTTTTTATATTGAGTACCTGCAGGGGGACTGTTAATGCTTCCAGTTTTGGTAAGCAATGGATAGACAGCAGCTGGACAGGCAGGGAGAGTACAATTCTCCTTTCAGTGAGAAATTCAAAACACAGGACCATAGGAGGACATGAGGAGAAGATGCACTCAGGCTCCTTTTCTGCTACTGTGATCCTGGGATAGCCAGGAGAGGGAGGAAGTACACTCACTAAGGACAGTTTGTGTCAGGATGAGATTGCAGTCCCTACCTTCCCTTTATGCTCTGAATTGAAGAGAGAGGCATTAGGGGAATGACTTCAGATCCTTCACCCTGAAAGTGCTAAGCCCTTCCTTCCCTTTCTACCTCTTTTATGAAACTAGCACTTTCACAAGGGTCAGCAGTCTCAATTTCCAGAACCAGACATTTTTCCTGGAATCACTTCATTCCTTTCAAGGGAAGGAAGGGAAAATGGGAAGAGCATTCCCTTCCTTGTGCTGCATTTCTTTTCAGGAAGTCTCTGCAGATGGGATGTGGAAAGGCGATACTGGATTTTCTTTAAGCCAAAACTGCTCTCCTTACCTTACTGGAGATGTTGCCCTTGCACTAGCAAAAGAGCTGAATGTCATCCAGTGTCATCTTTTTCCTGTCACCTTCAATATCTTTGCAGTGCTTTGAGGCACATATCTTCAGAAACGCCTGAGAGCTACTCAGTTCATGGTTGGCATATAAATGTGAAAAGCAATTATTCACAGTCCTAAATGCATCTCAGAGTCTCAGATAATAATAATGTGATGCTGTCATACAGAGTACTTGAGAGAGACAAAATCTAGACAGCAGCTCTAATTTCTCATAAAGACAACCATCTCCTCTTTGCATAGATAGTGTAGAAATTCAGCCCTAGGTGTGCTATTTGCAAGCTACACAACTAAGCATTACTGGAATTTCTATTCCCAATTTTTGTTCCATGTTTGGGTTCAGCATATTGTATGATTTCCAAGGTATATATCATCTCAGTATGGTAAAGACTTCTCAGATCTCACAGGATCACTCCAGGTACCCAGAGAGACCTCCTCTATAGCACAGGACCAAGGAACTTGCCCAGGCCATGAAGAAGCAATTACAATATCCCATCAGTAAGTCCACTTTGGCATTGCTGTCTCCAGGATAAATCTGAGCTTACAGACGTGCCACCTTTTTTTCACTGATGCTCTAATGGTTAAATTACTCAATCAATGCTGAAGGTGCTGCCTCCCTTTATCCCTTTGCAGCAATCAGGTTGGACCACCTTCCATCAGTCCTATTCTGCTCTGTTTGGACAGGATCAATAGGACACTTTGTATGTGAAGTCCCAGGAGAATGTGATGTTGATAGAACTCAATATATTTTAGAGTTATAAAATGTAATTAGGAATGTCTACTGAGTTTAAGGTTTTGATTGCTATTACCTGATATATATTTATATATAAAGAACATATGTGAATATTACTTCCACTACCACCCTTTTTATGATCCTTTATTCCTAGCACATGGATGGACAGGGACCCTGAATCTAGAGTGTAACTCTACATTCATCCTTCTCCGTCAGCTGACAAGCTTCTCTTCTCATATGGAAGGAAGACAGAAGAGCTGAATGTCAAAGAATCACATCATCTACAACAGGCATCAAACACAGACCAGTGGGAATTACACTGGGTGAGGAGCAATGAGCCTTCCCCTCTGCCAATGCCCATTTCTCACCACTGAGAAATGGTCCCTCAGGTCCCCTCAGAGCAGCCCACAGATGACTCTGTAGAAGGGAAAGGAAACCAAGACACATAGCACCTTTCCCCCTGCTGCCCTCTCAGGCTTGAGACACGGACAATTTTAAGTAAGTCCACTTGTGGCACTTGTGGCTGTGTGAGAAAAGAGGCCAAAGGTAGCATCAAGATGATTTTAAAGAGTGACTTTAACTGCACAGCTGAGTTGGTGAGGAAAAATATACTAGTGCCTCTTCACACTGGAACCTTTTCTAATGGATGGACTGTAAGAATCAGCCTAAGCAAAATGCTCACTGAACCCTGCAGAATATATTCAAGGAGAAGTAAAGCAGAGTAAATATCATCTCCCACTTTAATTTTTCACTTCTCTTGTGTTTTTTTTAGATGTGACATCATTTGGACAGGCATGTTTTAGGCAGGCTAACCCCCAAACATTTTGTACAATGCCAACTGCACTAGCAGCAGGGGAGACTGAGAGCCAAGAAATACCTATCAGCACACACCTGAGCATAGTCAGAAATAATTTCTAAAACTCATACATGTATGAACACTTGTAAGTCTTTTCATTGCAGAAGGCAGCAGTAAGTTGCTATCCCTGTCAAGTATCAGTGAATTTATTCAGCATACTTAAGAACTTGACAGATTCTTAAATTATATTGCGAGGTATGGGTTTAAATTATTTCCAACACAAACAGCAACCCTATGTCGGGATTAATAGGTAAAAAGAAGTGCAGGTTCAATCTTTTCTTCCAGTCATTCTTTTATCTATTTCTATAGATAAAAGCAGCTTTATCTGCACACTAGTGCATTAAAAACGCCCTGAGTCTTATTACAACATCCCAGAAATGCATACTAAGCCCTTAGAGCTCTGTTAAACAGATGTATTGAGTGGTGCACAGAGAGAAGGGCTAGAACAGGACATAATTTCTGTTCTCCCTTTTTACCATAGATCTTCCCATGAGATCTATGCTCCACTGCAGCCATTTTCTTGTCATCTGAAACTGGGAGATACCTAATATGTGAGAATATTTGGGTCAGAAACTCCCCCAGGCTATTCAGAGCCTCCTCTGTACTTGACTTTCCTCACAGCAGCATTTGATCAGTCTATGCTCCCTCTTACACCCACAGAGTTTTAATGACGACAGCACCATCTCTCACATTTGAACTACAATATCTGTCTTCCAAAACACTGACATATTTGAAGAAACATCTGAGTGCTAAATGAGGATTAACTCAGGGAACTAAAGGTTGTTCAGCCTGGAAAGGACATGGAGCAAATCCTCCTGGAAGAAGGCATTTCCAAACATATGAAGAAAATGTAATCAACATGGATATATGAAGGGGAAATCATATCTGATGAACCTGAAAGCTTTCTGTGCTGAGAGGACTGGGTGGGAGGTTGTTGATCTTGACTTTAGTAAGGTTTCTGACACTGTCTCCCGTAAAATCTTCATAGACAAAACAATGAAATGTGGGCTAGATAAGTAGATACTGAATTAGACTGAAAACTGGGTGAGCTCAGTCATAAAATACCGTGTTTGGAGAAAAAATGTCCAGTCATTAATGGTGTAGCAAGGGGCTGATAATGCAGCCACTACTATTTAACAACTTAACCAGTGACCTGGATGATGGGACAGAATGTACCTTCTGCAGATTCACAGATGACACAATACTGGGAGGAGTAGCTGACGCACCAGAAGGTTGTGCTAACATTCAGAGGTGCCTGGATAGGCTGGTGAAATGTGAAAAGAGAATTTCACTAAGTTCAACAAAGGGAAGTGGGGAGGAACAGAACACACTGCAGGCCACCTGTTTTGGAAGCAGTTTGACAGAAAAGTACCTGGAGGTCGTGGTGGACTCTAAGCTGAACACAATCCAGGAAGGTGAATTTGTGGCAAAAAAGGCCAACAGCCCCTCAGGATGCATCAGGAGTGCAGCCAGCAGGCTGAGGGAGATGGTCCTTGCCATCTGCTCAGCACTGGTGAGTCACATCTGGAGTGCTGTGTTCCAGTTCTGAGCTGCCCAGTTCAAGAGATACGTGGACACGCTGGAGATACTCCAGAGAAGGGTCACAAAAAATGATGAAGGGACTGGAAGATCTTTCATTTGAGGATG